>JAQHUG010000042.1:4793522-4827276 GCA_028555095.1 Dicrostonyx torquatus | reverse complement strand
CAAGACTTTCCTTTTCTCTAAGGTTTGTTTTGTTTTACAATAGCCATTCTGAGGGAGGGCGGGACACCAGATTGTGGTTTTGTAAGGTATTTCCCTTCCTGACAAGTGTCTCTTTAGGTCTGTGTGCTGGTTTGAATAAGAATTTCCCCACAGGCGCATATATCTGAATGCTTAGTCATTAGGGAGTGGCACTCTTTGAAAAGGATTAGAATGTGTGGGCCTTGCTGGAGGAACTGTGTTACTGGGGGTGACCTTTGAGGTTTCAAAAGCCCTTGCCAGGCTCTGTCTGCCTGTGGATCGGGACGTAGCTCTCAGCTACCACTCCAGCACCTGCCCGTATGCTGCCATGCTCCTCACATGATGATAATGGGCTAAACCTCTGAAACTATAAGTGAGCCTCCTAATAAATGTTTTCTTTAATAAGAGCTGTGTTGTTTAGTTAAAGCAATAGAAGTACGACTAGGACAGTCTGCTTATCATTTTGAAATCTGACTTGAGGGGGACGGTATTAAGTTGTTATTGCTCATGTAGTCTGGATATTAGCTCTTCTCAATTGAACAGTTTGCAAATATTTTTACTTATCTAATAGGTTGATCTTCATTCTGTTCCTTGTCTCTTTTGCTGCCTAGGGAATTTTTTTTCTTTTAGTTTGACTTAATCCTAATTGTTTAATTTTGCTTTTGTTTCCAGTACTTTTTGAGGTTTTATCAAAATAAAAAAAAATACCATTTCAGTGTCCTGAAGAATTTTTCCCATTTTTCTCTTCTAGCTGTTTCATAATTTGGATCATATGTGTAAGTTGCATCTATTCTTAGCCAGTCTTTGCAGGGAGAGATAGGGGTCTAACTTCACTCTTCTTCTTTCTGAAATCCAAATTTTTTTAGTGCTTTTTACTGAAGAGGCTGCTTTTTCCTCAGCATGTGTTCTTGGCATCTTCCTCAGAAATCACCTGGTTTTGGGTGAGAGGGTTTTCTCTCAGGATCTATATTCTGCTCCATTGCTCCAGATGACTGTTTTTATGCTAATACCCCGCTGCTTTTATTACTATACTTCTACTGTATATGTGTGTATATTTCCATGTATATATTTACATCTATATAGTCTATATCTATAAATACTTTTTCCAGTGCCGAGGAGTGAAGGCACAGCCTGAGCACGCTGTCAGTGCTGTCAAGAGTTATACCCTACTTGTCAGGTTTCGTGTCTCCCACTTTGTTCTTTTTAGCTAAAGATTGCTCTAGTTATTTGGGTATTTTGATTTGGGGGTTTCACTTGTAGTTTATTCCCTATGGATTTTAGTTTTCCATATGGATTTAGATTTCGAGTTTAGGAAATGTGAAGCTGTCCCAGGAAATCTGACATGGCAGTTCCACTTTTTACTGCTTGAGAAGCCTCTACGAGTTTCAGTTTCTCAATTTGAGCACTGGGACAAAACACTGATTCTCCCAGCCATATGTTTGTGCACCTCAAATGAAACAACTGTCTTAAAAATGAGGTTTAAAATATATAAGATTGATCGGCTGCCTTTTAAAAATAAAAGCTTTAACATCTCTCATTGCCTGGAGAGTTCTGCGTTATAGGGTTCACATTTCTAAGTGTTTTTGCTGAGTTATGATTAAGATTCTTGATTCTGAAGATAAGACTGGCCAGCGTTTTGAGCATCAACACGTGCTTGTTGAAAAGGTCGGAATCTCTGGAGGTAGAGTATAGGACCTGCAGGGTACCAGTCAGTTCTTTTCCCTCTTTCAGACATTACTGAGCAATGAGTTACAGTTTGATAGCCCCATCTTTCTTCCATGCATAATTTGGATCACATGAAACCTGTCTTACAAAAGAGCTGGAAAGAGACAAGCTCAGTCCCAAGTGACCCCAAGATGCATTATCATCATCATCATCATCTTAAATAGAGACAATAGGCAAATGATTTGTCTGCAATGCATTAAGAAGCAATTTGAGCTTTGTTTTTATGATCTGAACTAGGTCAACATACCCCAAACAAAATAGAAAATAAAACTTGAAATGTATTACTGATAAGGACATCTATATGCAAATTGCATAATTGCTGAATAAGATGACCCACTGCTTGGGATGGTGTGGTCACAAAGGGAAAGTTCAGATCACGTGGCACAAGCATAGCCAGTGGCATCTCATGCCTTAGTGAGCGAGAAAGGTGCAATACTTTACTAATTCCAGCCAGCATCCAAAAGATCATACTCCTACTTGGATTATTTCTGATGATGAGGGTATGTTTTATAAAGATCAAGTATGAATATCCTTTAAAAAAAAAGAAAAATGTAAGTTGTTTGTAAGGGCATAGCATTTAGAAACAACATATGTTTCCTGTAGTCAAGAATAGGTTCCTTACATCAGCCGAAGACATTCGCAGAGGGATAAGTTGGAGGAAATAGTATCACAGGCAGGCGGGGGACGTTGTCATTTCTCTTCTTTCCTTTCCTGTCTTCTTTGCCTGCCTGAATGTAGTTTTCATTTTGTGTTGACTCTAGCTATAGAAATTTAAATGTGTTGTCTTGATACAATGTCTTCCGATGTCCTTATCTTTCCTGAAGTTTTATGCTGTGTTTTTGTTCAGACAGGGTCTCAGAGTCCAGATGTCTTAGACTTTGCTATGTATCCCTGACGGTACTCAAATTCACAATCCTCCTGCCTCAGAGTCCTGAGTGCTAATTTATAGTGTGTGCCTCATTAGCTATTATTATAAATGTTATTAATGTAGAGGGCTATGTCATATCATGAAATGTATAGACGTAGTCATTCATTCACGGATTGGGTAACTTTTTTGTCTCCAGGCCAGGCCCTCAGTGATAGTACCTACTTTCCTTTCACAGTAACAGCCTAGATTCAGGGTGGCAAACAGACCCAATGTGTCTCCATGCTTAATTGTTCTCTCTGTCCTCTTTTCAATACACAAAGCAACTAGAAGATTATTATCCTTCACTGCTGAAAAACCTTCAGTGGTTCCCATGTTAGTGAACCAGACTAGTCACTTTGTTTGATAAAGCCCTGAATGACTGCTTCTCTACTTCTCCAACCCTGTGACTTCATTCAGGATCTCACATGTTCCTAGCTTTTCTCTCATACCAGAGCTCTTTGCACGTGTCTCTCTTCTGGAACACTAACATAGCTCATTCTTCAGGTTGCATCTTACATACTTCATCCCAACAGACTTACCCTGAAGCTCATACATAGTACAGCTTTCTTCACACTCTGTTTTGTTTTTACCTTGCTATGATATACAATCCTCTTATTGATTTCTTTATTTTTTTTCACAGTAGATTATGCATGAATTCTATAAGGACAGTAACAATACACAATATATCCCTTGTCTGAACTAGATTCCTGTGTTTGGTTGACTGAATATTAAATGAATGATGCAATAAAGGAAATAATTGCATGGTAGAATTTACATAGGCATGTGATTTTCCAGAGTTCTGTATTTTAGCAAAGCCTGATGAGACAGGAATGGAATTACAGTAAGGTCTTCCAGCAGATGGGACGTGTTTTAGCTTGCCAGGAAGGTTCCAAGGAAGATCTTCACTGAGTCTCATGAAGTGAAAAAAAAAAAGGTAAAGACTGTGTGACCACTATCCTGCATACCCTGAATTTTCCTGGAGGTACTTTAACCTCTGTGCAGCTTCACGTAGGCAGGTCTTATTTTATACTTGGAGAAAATACACATTTTTCTGTGAGTGATCCAACTACTATAGTTAAGGCATAGAACCAAGATTGCCTTCCGATTCCCTCCTACCCATTTCTGTTGATAGAAAACTAAGACTCTTCAAACCATAGAGAGTTCTTGAACATTTGCCTATGGGGCTTCCCATATTTGTTATTTCAACCTAAATGATCTTCAAGTATCTATAACAAGGCATCTTGTATGTTTGCTAATCTCATTGGGGTTTCTTAATCCAATTAAATTAAAATCAAGATTGATCACCACACTTTATCTAAATGGAGAGATTTCTAAGTTCTCTGGATTGATACTTACGCATTGTTTTCTGTTTTATGATCATAGTGCTAAGGACTCAACCAGACAGGAGGAGATGTGTTTTGTTGTTGTTATTTCTTTCATGTTGCTTTGGTTTGGTTTTATTGCTGTTGTTCATTTGATCTTTGACACTGTTGTTTTCTTTTCACTCATGAACTATGCCTGCATGTTTTAAACAAGTGCAACTGTCAGCTGCTGAACTTCCATCGGTGATATTTTCTGTGTTAAAATCTCATTGTCATTGTTAAGGGCTGAACACACTGATCTTAGGCCCAATTCTGAGT
Organism: Dicrostonyx torquatus; assembly: GCA_028555095.1. NCBI lineage: Eukaryota > Metazoa > Chordata > Mammalia > Rodentia > Cricetidae > Dicrostonyx > Dicrostonyx torquatus. The sequence continues at coordinate 4,822,986 of JAQHUG010000042.1, read as the reverse complement.
TCTGCAGCCCTCTTCCAGCATTCTGATGAACGTCACAGTAGTAGAAGTGTCTGTGTGCTCACCTACATGCTCTTAAGCTTCTCCTGGAGCAGTATATACAGACTGCACACACATAAACCACACAAGACTTGTCTTACATGCTGACAGTAGTATTTTGTTTTGTTTGTTGTGGTTAGAAGGTTTCCACAGATACATCTTAATTCTAACTTCTAAAAGTAGGGAAACAGTTGAACACAGTTTAAACGAATCAGCTGAATTAACACTGGTACTTGTCTCACAGAAGGTTGAATTAGATCACATGAAAATTTACTTTACATAATCTTTTCATGACTTCCCATCTAATTTCTAAGCTAATGTAACAAACTTCCAATGCTAAATGAATTGTACATGTAAATTTATTGTTTTATCTTTGAAGAACTTCTTATTGAAAACTGGGTAGCATTACGGTCTATTTATATCTCACTCTACCTACTATTGGAAGTCCCCATAACAGATCTCTCCAAGGATTTGAGGTTTGGCATCTACCTTAGAAAGTGTTGACTCACTGTGTAACTAGTTTCCATGGAAGGGATTTGGGATTTATTCTCTTCTCAAACCTAATAATTATGTAAGGTTAATACTACTCTATAAATATCATATGATTGGTAGGAAAAGAAATCATTCACTTAACAAATATTGATTGGACATCAGCTGAATGCCACCTATTAATCAAGGTGGAAGAATCAGAATTAAATAAGAAGGGAAAAAAGATATGACAACATCACTTTCAAAAAGAACTATGAAAGAAGAATTTAGGAAGTATAGGCTTGACACAAGTTTCCAGAGGCCAAAGGGTATTCTACTGGGGATTTTTAAGCTGTAGTTGCCAGTAAAAGTAAGAATTTACTCACTGAAGTAACACTAGAGGGCAAGGCTGGCCGAGAGATTGGCATTCCAAGCTGAAGAAATAAGAAATAATGCACTACACATTGCTCAGCTCTGGGTGAACTACAGAGTGAGAGAGGATATTTAGCCAGGGTCAAACACCTACTAGGATGCTATGAAGACCCAGATCCACTGCCTACTTTGGGGGGAGCTCCAGCAGTGAGACGACAGCCTGCTAAAAGTTTACAAATCACCCAGAAAACTGATATTCAAGCAAGTGGTTTCCAGTGTGTTGTCTCCTTCAAAGAGGAAAGAGAAGATGCTATAAGAGGAAGTTGTTAGATGTAGAACAACGTTGAAACACTCACTGACGTTTCTCTCCCTCGTGTTTGCCCTCCTTAGCCTTCCTCCAAAACCACCTGCTCGACCATTCTATGTGCTCAGCTTCAAAGTAGCTAGTATGGTTCCTTAAGATTGACAGCACTAAGAAAGGGGAGGGCTTAACTCCAAAGGAACAGAACATGGTGATAGTGGAAGTTCTGCATTGTGACTGTGCTAATCCCTCTCCCTTCTCTCCAGAAAACCTTGACCTGTTTGCTAAACTTATGGTTTGGCCTTTTCTAGAGTTCATATAATGGAATAGCATGATACACAGCTCTTTGTGTATGCTTTCTTTTACTAGAGACAATGCTTTATAGCATCCGGTGTTATGTGCATAGGTAATTTATTCCTTTGTTGTTGGATAGTAGCCCATAATGCAAACATACCACAACTTGCTAATTTATTCACAGGTGTGTTGACAGAGACTGCTCACTCATTTCCCCACTGCTCAGACCTGAATAATCACACAGGAACTATATTAATTACAACACTGTTTGGCCAATAGCTTAGGTGGCTTTCTAGCTAGCTCTTACATCTTAAATTAACCAATTTCTATTAATCTGTGTATCACCATTAGGATGTGACTTACTGGTGTGGGCATGTTACTCCTGAGGCAGCTACATGGCATCTTTCTGACTCCACCTACTCTCTCTCTATATCTCTTTCAGCCTGGCTATATTCTGCCCTGCTATAGGCCAAAGCAGTTTTTTTACTAACCAATGGTAATAAAACATATTCACAGAATACAGAGGGGAATCCCACATCACAGGCAGATGGTGTTTTGAATGTTTCCAACCTGACTCTATTCTGAGAAAACTTGCTTAAACATTCCTGTATAAGTCATCATGAACATATATATTGAGGACTGTTTTTTGTTTGTTTGTTTGTTTGTTTTGATTTTTGTTTTTTCATGACAGGGTTTTTCTGTATGTAATCCTGGCTATCCTGGAACTGGCTTTGTAGACCATGCTGGCCTTGAACTCACAGAGATCTGCCTGCCTCTGTCTCTCAATTGCTAGGATCAAAGGTGTGCACAACCACTGCTCGGTGCTGTTTTTCATCTTCATCTTTTTCTTTTTTTTTAAATATTTATTCATTATGTATACAATATTCTGTCTGTGTGTATCCCTGCAGGCCAGAAGAGGGCACCAGACCCCATTACAGATGGTTGTGAGCCACCATGTGGTTGCTGGGAATTGAATTCAGGACCTCTGGAAGAGCAGGCAATGCTCTTAACCTCTGAGCCATCTCTCCAGCCCACTGTTTTTCTTCTTATTTTAGTATATGCTCCTTTCTCTTGGTTAAATTCTATAACTATGGAGTCATATGGAAATTGTATGTTTAATGTGTATAAGAATTTGACAATTCTTTTCCAAATAATACAGTGTTGGAGGAGACCACTTGTTGATTCTTGGCTGTCCAGACTCCCGAAATAATCACACGCAAACTGTATTAATGAAATCACTGCTTGGCCCATTAGCTCTAGCTTCTTATTGCCTAGCTCTTATATATTAATTTAACCCATTTCTATTAACCTGTGTAGAACTATGAGGTCGTGGCCTACCAGCAAAATTTCAGCACATCTGTCTCCGGCAGTGGCTTTTCCTTGACTCCACCCTCTTTCTCCCAGCATACAGCTTAGCTTTCCCTGCCTAGTTCTGTTCTGCCCTGCCATAGGCTCAAAGCAGTTCTTTATTAACCAATGGTACTCACAGCATACAGAGGAGAATCCCATATCACTACAATGCCTAAATTCTCTCTAGCAGTTTATGAGTTCAGAGTAACAACCTCACCAGTATTTGGCAGCCTTAAAGCTGAGTCATCATAGCAGGTGTGTGTGTATGAATTAAACTCACATTTCCTTGGTAACTAATGATGTGAGAAATCTTTATAAGCTTATTAACCTACTGCTTTTCTTCCTTGGTGAAGCATTTGTTCAAATATTTTGCTTGATTTCTAATTATATTTTTGTCTTATTATTACCGAGTGGAAAGAGATTTGCATATATTCTAGATATAAGTCCTATATGACAATGTGTTTTGCAAATATTCTCTTCCAGTTTATGTGCTGTCTTTTCATTTGCTTAACTGATTTTTGAAGAACAGTTTTAATTTGGATAGAATCCAAATTAGCTTTTTATTTTCTTTATAATTTTAGCTTCAAAGATCATTGACATTTTCCTTGTTTTGTTTTTCATTTAGAAGGCCTATCATCTTAAAAATTATACCTAGATATGTGGTCAAATTTTAATTAATTTTTATAGGTAGTATTCAATAATGACAAAATTCATCCTCATGTATAGTTCCAGTGTGTTTTAATGGTTATTCCCTTAGAATTTTTCCCTCTTCCCCCAGTGAATCACATTGACTCTTGTGTTCAAAATTAAGTGACCATATATTTGTCTATTTTTTCATCCTTTGTATTTCATTAATCTCTACAGTAAAATCAATGTTGACTATTTGAAACATAAATGTATAAATATTCTGTTTTATTTCAAGATTGTTTTAGTTATTTTACATTTTTTAATTTCTAAATAATTTTTATCCATTTCCACAAAAGAAATTTGCTGGATTTTAGGTGGATATACACTGCAACTACAGAATAATTTAAAGATAGTGTGTACCTTAACAATATCTATTGCAAATAATTTATAAATTATGATTATTCATTGTTAATGTCCTTAGATTAGCTGGTCATTTTATGCTGACATTTTAGCCTATAACCTTACGAAATTCACTTAATAATTTCTGTAACTTATGTACAGATTCCATTGGGTTTGCTAAATATGCTACTGCATAATCTATAATCAGCATTTCCCATATAATCTATAGTCTTCTATTCATTTTCTTGCATTGTGGTGTGAATTAAAACCTCTGATATGTTTAAGAAGAGTGTGAAAATTAGATACCCTAGCCTTATTCCACAGAAAACGTATGCAGGCTGTGAATGTAGAGAATTGCATTTGGTGTGGTTTTTTAGTTATGTAACAGATAAGAAGATTTTCTTCCTTTTCTTTTTCTTTTTTGAGGGAGGGTTTCTCTGGGTAGTTCTAGCTGTCCTGGAACTTGCTCTGTAGATTAGGCTGGCCTTGAACTCACCTGCCTTTGCCTCCTGAGTGCTGGGTTTAAAGGTGTGCACCACCACTACCTGGTAAGGAGATTTTTTTAATCGCTAAATGGCTTGGTCTCTTTGTCAAATGCTTGCTGCTTTGTCTACTAAAAAGCTTGAATCCATTTTCTAATTTTGGTTTTTTAACATTGAGTTACATTGATTTATCTGAACCAATGTTACATTCCCAAGATAAACTTCATTTGATCCTGTTACATTATTTTATTTTAATATACATATGACTATCTAGGACTTATTAGTACTATGATGAGAATTTTTACCTCTATTCTTGTGGAATAGTGGCTTGCAAGAGTCCTTTTTGTTTGGTTAAATAGTAATGCTAGGCTTATTACATTAATAATAAGATAGGCATAATGATAATACCAGTTGACATGCCAACATGAGCAGGGGAAATTCCACCTGGTCCCACCTCTAGATGAAGACAGCTACAAGTGGATAACAGCTGCTGAGAGAGGGAACCTTGGTTTTCTCAAGAAATAAGCTCCCACATAGGATGCCTGATTCCAAGTGGTTAGCCCTGGACACATGTACATGTACATATAGGCAACACTAAATCGGTTCAGAATATATGTATGTTTATATATACATATATGTGTTTATATATCCACACATAAAATACAACACACACATGTGTACATATATGCATGTCTGTATGGATGCATGTGTGTATTTATGTATAGAGATAGAAAAAGTAAAGAAGAAACCGTAAGAAGAGAAGTATGGGAAGAGTTTGAGGGGGAAGGAAAGGAGGGATGTTGATATAGTAATCAAGTTCTGAGCTCTCGTGAAGAAAGGATAAACATAAATAAACAAAAAGAGTGGCTGGGCATGATGGTGCACACTTTTAATCTTAGCGTTTGGGAGGCAGAGGTAGGTGGGTCTCTTTGAATTTGAGTCCAGCCTGGTCTACAGAGTTCGAGGCTACCCAAGCCTACAGTGAGACCCTGTCTCAAAAAACAAAGAAAAAGTTTATAATTCTTTTATGATTTCCTCGTGTGTGTGTGTGTGTGTGTGTGTGTGTGTGTTTTAACCTATACCTATATTCAGGTCATTTATGCTCCAGGTATTTGAGGATTTTTTTCAGATACTTTTCTGATATATTGATCAACTTCATTGTGGTTAGAGATCAATCACACTGTGAATGATGTCAGCTCTTTGAAACTTGAAGGGTTTGTTTTGTTTTATGCTTTATAATACAACCCACCTCGAAACGTTTCTCTGTACACTTGGAAAGGATGCGTTCTGCTATTTGGGAGTAGAGTGTTCTTTACCAACACTGTCAAGTTGATAGACAGCGCTGCTCAGTTCTTTCATATTCTTACTGATGCAATTTAATTATTCTATCAATTACTGAGAAAAGAATGTCAACACATCTAAATATAATTATGGTTAGACTTATTTTTCCTTTCTCTACTATTGTTTTAGGGTTTGTGCATTTGGAGATTATTAAGTACATAATTATGCCATGCCTCCCTAGTAAACTGGCTCCCTATCATTATATAATGAACCCTTTTCATATTCTGAAGTCTTTAGCTGATATCTAAAGTAGCTTTCTTTTGGGGTTTTCATTCTTTTATTTTAATTGGTCCATATCTTTACATTTAAAGTTCAACTCTTATAAACAGGGTTTAATCAGGTATTGCTTTTCTTTCTTTTCTTTTAAAATAAAAAGCTTTATTTTATTTTGGGGTGTGAGTATGTCTGTCTGTTTGTCAGTCTGTAGGTGCACAGGTATGCAGGTGCCTGTGGAGGCTAGAAGAGGGCATCAGGTACCCTGGAGCTGGAGTACAGGTAGGTGTGAGCCTCCTGATGTAGGTGCATGGAACTGAATTAGGGTTCTCTAAAAGAGCAACAAGCATTCTTAACTGCTAAGTTACCTCTCCACTGCCACCATCTTTTATAATGGTTGGGACAGAATTTATGACTTTATACATGATAGGCAAGTGCTCTGTCACCATGTTGTATAACATGCTGGGCCTGCTTGTTGGGGTTTCTGTCCTGCCCAGTTCCCACAGTCTTTAGGTCCCAATGAAAACCACACAGAGGTCTACATAAGTTATAAACGGATTGGCCCATTAGAGACTTCTTATTAACTCTTATAACTTATATTAACCCATTATTCTTATCTATGTTAGCCACATGGCTCAGTACCTTTTTCAGTGGGGCAGGTACATCCTGCTTCTTTAGTGTCTGGACAGGACCAGGGAGGAATGGGCTTCCTCCTTCCCAGAATTCTCCTGTTCTTATTGACCCACCTCTACTTCCTGTCTGGTTGTCCCGCCTATACTTCCTGCCTGGCTACTGGCCAATAAGCATTTATTTAAAATGTAATTGACAGAATACAGAATTGCCCCACACCAATGCTGGATTCACAATACTCTACCTACTAGTCGCAGAGTTATCTTGCTGAATTCCTCAGGCTAATCTTGAACCTACTCTGCAGCCCAACCTTGTCATAAACTTGTGATCCTGCCACCCCAGTATGTCAAGTACCTGAATTGTATGCCTGTGCATTCAGATTTGGTGGCTTTTTATATTTCATCAGAAGTTTTCTTTCATTCACTTTAAGTGGTTAGACCTAAACTTTCTAATAAAGTAATCCTTAACTCCATGTGCCTCTAGAAACTTTGATATTTGTATAACTGATGTGATTGGGATGTGTGATGATATTAAATACTCATGGAATTTTGATGATACACATATAAACATATATATATAACATAAACACATATGACACAATATGTTATCAAATGACTTTATATTAATTATATGTAAAAACCATTTTTGCATAGATTATATTAAATATACTAAATTAATTTTATCTATTTTTAAGATGTGACCACCAAACAGAAAACAAACTCAATAATGACTTTGGAGGTTGCTTGTCTTATAATGTCTTTCCAGGGCTTTTTCTTTCTTTTTTTATTTTAATTCTATTTTTTTAGTTTTTATTTTTAATTTTATTTTCCACTCTTTTTATCCTACACATTTTTGCATAAATGTTATGGCTTCTGGTTCTGTGTGTTTATGGGATTCTCGGATGCTCGAATGAGTGGATCTCTGCATCTATATTGTTTTCTTGTGACTTTTATTGAGCTCTTTTTATTCTGTTTGTTTTGTCCTATACTGATGTGTTAGTTTTTGTTTTACCTTATTATATTCCATTTTTTTAATTTTGTTTTCTAATGAGAGACAAAGAGGGATGGGTCTAGATGGGAGTGGAGTTGAGAAAGAACTGGGGAAAAACCATAGTCAAGATATAGTATATGGAAAAGAAATCTGTTGTAACTGGACATTTCTTGTCCCACCTGGTCCCACAGTCATTTTTAAAATGACCACTCAAAGTTTAATATTAATTAATACTGTTTTGGCCCATTAGCTCAGGCTTATTATTAACTAACTCTTACAACTTAAATTAATCCACAATTATTATCTATGTTTAGCAATGTGGCTTGGTATCTTTTCTCAGTGAGGCATTTTTATCTTGCTTCTTCTACATCTAGTTTGTGATTGCTTCTCTGCCTTTCCTCTTCTCAGAATTCTCCTAGTCTGGTTGCCTCACTTATACTTCCTGTCTGATTACTGGTCAATCAGCGGTTTTATTAAATCAACACGAGTGACAACTCTTTATAGTGTACATCATCCCCCAGCAATCTATTATCAATAAAGATTAGTATTTGCTTCTTAAGCAATCATTTTTTTAAAAGGCTGACATGCTGTGAGAAAAGTTGTGCAAACCACAGAGAGATAAAGTAAGACATAATGTGATGATCTGAACACTAATGGCCTTCATAGGCTCATATACATTTGACTGCTTAGTCACCAAGGAGTGGAACTGTTTGAAAGGATTGGAAGTGGCCTTATTGGAGTGTGTCCCTAAGGCTTTGAGGTTTCAAAAACCCAAGTCAGTCTAGGTCTTTCTCTCTTTCTCTGTCTCTGTCTCTCTCTGCCTCTTTCTCTGCCTGTGGATTGGGATGTAGCTCTTGGCTATTTATCCAGCACCATGCTTGCCTACCTGCTGCCATGTTCCATGCTATGATAATGAACTAACCCTCTGAACTATAAGCAAGCTCTCAGTTAAAAGCTTTCTTGTATGGAAAAAAAAATGAGGTGACCAGAACCTTGTTTGCTTACACTTCTATTGGGCAGCATTGATTTACATAATTTTCATTTAATTTCATTGGGAAGATAATATATATGCAATCAGCCCATTGTTTGGCTGTGTTCTATTTTTCTTATTTATTTTTCTCCTTCCTGCTTTGTTCTGTTTGTGAATTGATTTTTTTTATTTTCCTCTAATAATACTGGTTTATTATTTTTAAATGTTAAAAGGTCCTATGAATTCTATTGTTAATTATTAACTTATTGTAGCCTTTTAAACAGTATCATCATTTGGAAAGAATCTCTTATTACCACAAATTTCTAATACTTTTACTTTCTTCATACATGCTACTTTGGCAATACATTACACTTTCCCATGTTCAGCAAACCCAGAGGACATTGCTTCTATTTTTGCCCTAAGTAGCCAGTGTTTCTTAAAATAACTTAGATGAGGGCACTGCATGCTGCTGTTGCGTTGCTGCTGGGGCTTGCATCCAGGGCCTTGTGCACGATAAGCATGTGCTGCTGAGCAACGCCTGCAGTCCAGAAATACTTCTCGTATTTACTTTCATTTTAACTATTTCTGGAGCTCCCCGTTTCCCTGCAGCAACCAACATTTCTCTGTGTTTCATTTTCCTTCTCTTGAAGAACTTCACCTGCCGGTTTTCGTATTGCAAGTACACTGGAAACGCTATCACCTAGTTTTTGTTTAACTAGGGGAAAACCTCTTCATTTCACCTTCTTTTTGAAAGGTAGTTTTTTCTGGGTATAAAAACTTAGATGAAAAGTTCTGGGTTTTTTTTCCCCTTGCATTTTAAAGGTGTCAGTGCATTGAATTATTGTTGGCATGGTTTCCAGTATGAAGCTAGCTGAATTGTCATTTCTGTGCTTATATACATGATAAGTGCCATCAAAATTGTTTTTATTTTATGACATTGATAGAATATATTCTGGGATTTTTTCTGTATATATTGACTTTTTTGTTTACTACAACTTCGACTTTTTATATGTTTATTTGTACTATTATTTTGGCCACTCTTTCTTCCAGAGCCATTCTGTCCTGCTGTCTTTCTCTTTTCTTGCAGAAGTTCCATTGGCTTATACGACTGCCCATTTCAACTGCTGCCTCGCAATGCCGAATCTTCTAGTGCCCACGCCAATGTTGTCTTCTGTTGGGCTTTGGTCTGGATACGTTTCCTCCAACTATTTTAAAAAGTTCTCAGATTATTTTCTGTAATCAATTTCATGAGGAGCGCATTGAAATAATTTCTTATTTCTGCTGCTTTGGGTATTGAGTCTCCCTGGGAACACTCACATAACCACACCCAGAGTGTTGTTCTAAATACAGTCACTTCACTCCTTAATCAAATGATTTTTTTCTCCTCTTTCAACTACCTCTGCTTATTTTATTTTGAATGTCTGCTAGTGCTGTCATTCAGGACATCAAGCGTCTGTGTCCCCATGAGTAATGATCCATTCATCTCATCCACTTTGTTTTCATTTCAGATCATGTACATTCTTTTCTAAGTACAAACTCAGTTTCTTTTTTGAAAACCATCCTCCATTAATCTCCCTTCAGAGCTCCACCACACCTATGTACAGTTCTGTCGTCCGTGAGTGACTCTGAATGCATTTGCTGACTTTTCTCTTGGTTATGGGACATATTTCCTTGTTTCTTTCCAAGCCTGGAGATATTTGGTTGCGTGGTGATATTACTAATTTTATAATATTGGTTGCTGATTTTTGTTGTACACATACACTGGGCTTTGTCTCTTGGAATTGGGTTGGTCCCTCTGAACTCCGTAAGGCCGATAAAGAATAATATTTAGCCTAGGCTAATTAGCCCCCATTACCAAGGTACTGGCCTTCCGAGACCCCATCTAACACCATTCATTATAAGGTTATTATAGTCTAACGCCTGGAACACCAACTGCTGCTTGTCTGTGTGATTTTGAGGGTAGTCTGGCCTATTCCTTCCAAGAGGTATGTAGTCCTCTGTAGTCACAAATCAGGTACTCAGCAACAAGACTTGTGAGGGAACTCTTGAAAGATGTCGGGAGTGCTCTCTCTTTCTCTCTCTCCACTCTAAAAGCTTTCACTTATTCACAATTCACAGAATTTAACCTCTTCCACCTCTGAACCCAAACTCTGTATCTTCCCCTAAGGAAGTGTGCAGGGCAGTGTTTTGATTTCCTCTCACCTTTCTTACTATGCGGAAAGAAAGCCACTTAGGGATCAGTGACCTGCAATGCCTGTTGTCTGAGGGTTTAAAAGTTTCACCTAGTTTCTAGCAACTTAAGGCAGGAGACTAAACACACTCACTTTTATCCTATATAGCCTGTAGACATAGATGTAGCCATTTAAAGGCTGTACTGTAAGGAAGAGTTAAAATTGTAAAGTTTACCGTTAAATAATTCTAATGCGCAAATAAATTATTTCAAGACAGTAACATAGATACCCAAATCAGGTTAAGATGCTAATAGTTCCAGAAAAGACAGCAGAAGCATGAATTGTTGGCAGTAGACACCGCATGGATAAAATTCATGGATATGACAAATATTACAGCAAGAGAATCTAGTAAGTGAATGAATCTGGGAAAATCAGATGAGGTGATAAACACAAAATTATCTTTAAATATCAATTCAGGTACTTGTTGAACACTTGATGTGTGCCCAGGGTGGTGGCAGGTTAGCAGGCTACAAATATAGATGACACAGTAACTTGTCTAAGAAAACTACCGAACTTAAAAATACAATAATGAGCTGGATTAGGGACTTCTACCATGAAAGTATAAATAAGATGTTATCGAAACAATGATGCAGCTACAGCTGAGGGAGTCAAGGGGACCTTTTAAAGAGGAAGTTATGTTCCCGACAGTGTCTGAAAGACAAGCGCTTGAAGACAAAAGATGTTGCAAGAAAGGAAAACAAAAGATGATCATTTCCAGTGCAAAGGCAGTTTTGCTGTGAATGTTTATAGAATATATTGTATGATCAAGATGTATACATTTAAAAGTGTAACATTACAAATTCAGGATATTACTTTGTCTCCAAGGACTGTTTCTGTAGACGCATACATCATGAGAAATGCGGAAATAAGTTTTGGTGATGCCACAGGACTCAAAGTAGACTCTGTATCGTCTGATACACAGTGCAGAAGAAATCAATATTTATGCATACTTCCAACCCAGGATGCAAAAATGCAATTACTTTAAAATGTCTAAACTCATGTACCAAGATAATGTTCAAACAAGCCACGCACTTTAAAAGAGATAGAAATAGATATTTGAAATGACTATAAGAAATGAAAAAAAATGTTATATAGCTTTCATTATTTTAAAGTTGCCTTTATGTGAGTGAATCCCATTGGCAATCATCACCACGCATCAAAACACTGTTCTTTGGCTATTGGCCTCCATGTCCTTAGTAGCATAGATATTCCTTGTTGATACTGCAATTTTAAGCAGTCTGATGCAGATTCTGACTTAATAAACTTGTGTTTCCTTTTGAATTTCTATCCTTAAGTGTACCTGGCACCTATTAGTCAAGGCTTCCCTGTTCGATCCCCGCAGAAGAATAAAACTCTCACCTCCTGCTTTGTGGATCAGGGAGCTGGTCATTGGGTAGTTCAGAGTTGGGGGGGGGTGTTGGAGGTGGGGGTATAGTTGCTTCTCAGGTGGACAGTGAGCCAAGTTCATGACTGTTCCACACATACTTCCCCAGCAGAGGTGCCAGACACCAATTCCTGAGCTTTGTCGGGAAGTTGTGGGGAGGACAGGTATGGGATGCCACACAGTAGTAAATCAGACTTTATTTCTGCCTTCCCCACAAGCACTTCAGCTTTTCCGGGTCTAGTGATTCAGTTTCCACTCATCTTTCTTCATGCAGACATCACCCCAGTGGTATTACTTAGTTTTTGTTCTCTTGGCTCTAAACTCCTTGATGGTTTATTACCTTATTTTTTAAAATCCATTTACTATCATGTCTCTAATAAACCACCAAGAGGGAGCTGAAAAATGCATGTATTCAAAGCTTCCTCTAACTGGAAGACCTTCCACTCATTGTTTTTTAATATCTGTGTCTGTGCATCTTATAATATGCATGATATATTTGCACAGTGATATGCATGCACGATTTATGAATTAATACCTACACACTGTTAGTTTGAATTAGTCTTTTTTCTTTGGAAACTATTCTGCCTGACGGTTCAAAATGTGACTTTTCTCTCATTTTAGTGTTCATAACCCCTCAAAATGAGCTTGTTTAGTTACAATGGTAATCACTTCACTTTTAACCCTGAGCTAATCTTTTAGCTTCAAATATCAAATTTCCACTTGATGTTATCACCAGAATCTCATTGTTATAGTCCAAACTCAACTCGGCACCTTTGCCCTTCACAGACACCCCAAACTGTATTTCACCAAGTCCCCAGTTAAAAATTTGTATTGATTTAAATTATATCATGATTCCAAAGCCTGACAACACAGCACCAAAGAAACCTGAAAAGATTGATGATAGATGTTACTTCGGGGGAAAGGGAATAGGAAATAAATAATTATTTTTATTTCTACTTACCTAAGCTAAGGGATATTGAGAGAAAGCTAGATAATAGGAATGGATAATCACTCTGTGTGTGTGTATGTGTGTGTGTGTGTGTGTGTGTGTGTGTGTGTGTGTGTATAGTTTTCTATTATGACTTTCATACTTCGCTTCCTCTGTTTGACCTTAATGTCTCTTATTATCATTGTCTTTATGGGTTTGGGGGATAAGATACACTATTAGCCGCCATCCAGTGCGTTTGAGGAGGGTGTGGAGAGAGATGTGTTTGTTCAGTTCTCCATTTTTACCTGGAAGTTGAAGAGTGTTCATGGGGGCGTCCCTAACAAGGGTATTCAAGAAGAACCCTTAAAGAAGTGAGGAAATAAGCCATATAAATATCTGAAAGAAGAACATTCCAAATGGAGGGAGCCATACGTGGAAAGGATCCTAAATTAGGAGAGTTCTTAACATGTTCAGGGACAGGGAGGCAGCCCAATGTTGCTGAAATGAGGTTGAGAAGCGGATGCGAAGGAAGGCACCTGAGTAGGGAAAGACGAAGCGTTGACAAGGGGCAAATCATTCATGAGAGTCCACAGTGAGGAGTTTTACTCAGTGAAGTGGAAAGCCCTTGAAAAATGTAAATAGACATTATTAAAATTGTACTTTAAATAAATCACTCTGCTATAATATTCCATAACAAGACAAACTCAGAAGCACGGACACTAATTAGGAGGGTCAAGGCAAGAGCTCAAGGTGCCTTGAGCTAGAAGGATAGCAACAGATTTGTTGAGAAGTGATACGCTTTCATGCTTTGAAGTTAGAACCACTGGGATTTTACAAGTTGATTGGCCAGGAGAAGCAGCAAGGTTACTCCAAGGTTTTGGCTTCAGCAAAATGGAACTATAGTGTTGAAATTATAAATGCTCCAGATGAAACAGACTCCTTTAGGGCAGGGAGGCATAGGAACTCAGTTGGACACTAAATTTGAAATAACTACTAAAACACGAGATGGTTATTTCAGGCAGTTGAATATAAGAGTTTGCGGTTTGAAGGAGAAGTCGAATGGAGGATACTAGTGACAGAAGGAATGTCGTATTGGCGTTCCACAGACAACAAGACTCAGGAAGAGAGATGTTCTGGAGAAGAATAATGGTCACAGTTAACAAGAAGAGGCATCCAGATCAGAGTGTGTCTTAGGTATAGATCAGGCAAGCTATCCTTGGCTCTCAGAAACTTGAAGGCTCAAGTTTCAGAAATTTGGCAGATGTGACAGAGACATAGAAATCACCCTCAGTTGAAATAGGAAACAAAGGTCCCTATTAGCTGAGCAAAGTTATCAAGGAAAACAAAACAGTAATTTTTTTTAAAAATTATAGTAGCAATGCACAGCTAGGCTAAACCACTGAAGTCTTAGATCATAACGAGCAATCAGTTAGCTTGGGCAAATATCTGTATTTCATTGACCAGGCACAGTTGAGAAGTCAATAGAGATTTACCAGATTCATTTTTTTTTCATGCAAGTTTGATGGAAAGTCATACCATCATATTTCTTTTAATCTGATTTTATTTTTTTTCTGCTAGGCATAGTGGAATATGCTTGTAATCTACTATTTGAGAGGTTGGAGCAGGAGAATTATGACTTTGAGGCCAGTCTGGGCTACACAGGAAGGCCATATCTCAAAAGAACAAATTTTTAAAAACCTGACAATAAATGAAGAAATTTGTCTTTGCACTAAATATATAATAAATGCTTCAGATAACTGCATATATGTTCTTTGATAGCAAGTAATGCTCAAGAGATCTAAGTCCTTAAAGGTTACATGCAATATGGAATCCAAACCATAACAATTAATTTTGAATAATTAATGAATTTATGAATAAATTCGTTAGTTTATTTTCATATTTGAATGGGTCTTTTATCTAGCATGATTTTGTAACTTCCAACATTGGCCATTTGGAAAATATTTATTCAATAGTTCACAAAAATTTTTAAATGTTGACATATTTATTTTTTAAAAAATACACATTCAGAAAAGCCTTTAAATATTGGAAGCTTTCAAGCTCATGGTAATGAATAAAAATTTCCAAAGTTCTATTTTTTGCTTGACAGTTTTAAACTTGACTCAATTAAAAAATTATTTTTCAGAAAGCATTTGCAAAATGCCAAAGTCCAATGCCTTACATTTGTCTGCCAGTTGTTTTTTCACACTGTACTGATGTTCTCTGAAAACAAATGGTTGCCTCAGCTTTTAGTAATGGCATTTTTTTTTAACGGCAGTGTTTTTCTTAAGATGACTATCATACCAAGCATACTTTCTATTTTATCATAAAAAAACATACAATTAAGTATTTAGATTTAATAAAATGAGTAAATGTTTATTCCAAAGCAAGATTTGTGGTTTTGTGGCTTGTTAGTTAGCTAATTAATTAATTTGTTAATTAATTAACTATTTTGTTTTGTTTTATGAGAAAGTCTATTTAGCTCAGGCTGGGCTTAAACTCATGTTATTTCTTGCTTCAGCCTCCTAATTGCTGGGTTTACAGATATGTGCTACCATGCCTGCAAATATTCTACATTTTATTTTATTTTTTATTTTTTTGTGTGTGTTCTATTATCTATCTATCTATCATACATGCACATGTACATACATACATACATACATACATACATACATAGATTTTGAGACAAGGTTTTATCACGTAGCCTTAACTGGCCCCAAATTCATAGGCATCCATGTGTCTCTGCCTCCTAAGTGCTGAGATTATAGGTGTGTGACACCACACTCTGTTCAATATATTCCTTATTAAATGAAGCTAATGTTTTAATTATATTTTATCTCTGCCACTATTTTATTTTTCAAGCAGTACATGTCAATGAAGGATATGACCACTAGTACAGTTTAGAGGCACTGTTTTGATTTATGTCTGATGAAAACTGCAGGCAGTTTTTCCACCCCATCATTCTTGTTGCAATCCAGTGGGAAAAGAAAAAAAGTACTTTAGAACTATTATGAATACCATTATTATCTCACAGTTGCCCTGAGTGGTCTCAGAATCTTAGGTCTCCCTAGATCACACTAGACCACATGACAGCATGACACACCTTAGGAAGTCTTTATGATTTCTGTAATATAAATAAGGAACTGAGTTATTTTACTACTTCAGTGTATTATGATTGGACAACTTCTTATTTGAAAAAGAATCACCTCTTAGAATTTATTATTTGGCTACAAGCATTTTGGAAGAGAAAAATAGTTTAATGACCAGAATATATCACTATCCGTGTTTAAAGGGATCCACGTAGACACTGCGCATATCACATTACACATACCTCTTAGTCTTGAGAGACTTCCATGCAGTATATAAAGGGCATGAACTAACAGAACATGTACATTAAATTACTAATAAAGCTAGCTTCAACAGGTACAACCACATATAAGCTAAGATACTTTATTCCTTTTAAGAGGCAAGTTAAAACCCTACTAAACAACTTAAAGACTTGAATACATGTGGAGTTGCCCTTAGATGGGGTGACTTAACAATGTAAGGATGTCAGCTACCAGCCTACATGTCACTTATAATAGACGAAAGGATAAATGTAACAGACCAGGAGTAGACAAGGGAATAACAGCTGTGACTATAGAGGGTGTGTCTGGATTCAATAGAACAGAAAGCCTTAGATAGGAATAAAGGTAAGATGTAAGTTACTAGGATATAACTTCAAATAAGTAAAGAAAAAAGCTGGCAGCGAGTAACTCTTTTAGTCAATTTTACCCTCCACTCAGCTGATGGGAAACCATCCAGTTCAGTGTCGCTGAGTGTAGATAAGGGAACAGAGCCTCTTCTCTTAGCTAGCTTGCTACCATTTTGTAGAGCAATCTGGAAAAATAATTGTTCCAGTTATGAATGACTACCTGACCAAACTGACAAGGACTGGAAAGAAAACAAAGACATAAAATAACATAGCCTTCATACCACAGTTTGTAAGAACAGAAAATTTGAAACAACCTCTTATTACATCTCTAAAGGAACATATTAAAAGGAAGACATGGTATGTAATCACTGAAGGCTACAAAACTGAGAAATAACTAAGACCTTATAGATACAATGCTTTATGGAAATGACAAAAAGAAACCGTAAGTGATACTCAAGTAAATATGTTCACAAAAGGATACTACATTATTTTCAGAAGTACATAGAACAAGTCATAGGTATCTATATAAGTACTGCAGAAGTTACCTGCTTAGCTACAAGCATATTAGGAAGAATACATCAGCTTAAAATATTGTAGAGCAGTAGTACATTCACATAATTTGTCTATTTAGATAAAAAGTAATTTGAAAAAAAATTTACATCATTTATGTTAGTCAAGGGAATTAGCCTGAGAGCTTTTGAAAGATCACAGGAATTTAGCATTTCTAGGACTGTGTCTGCAAGCATCTCTTCTTGACCAAACAAAATTGATTTGTGCCCATTTTTCTTTAGAAAGTTCATCAACAAAGGAGATGCCGTATCTTTTATTAATCTATTTTAGTCTGTAACAAGCAACTCTACCAGTAAATTCTTTCTCACATCTATACTGTATTTCCATAGTAACTTTCATGTTACTTTTCAAAGAACAGGAACAAAAATAGTTGCATAAGTTACTTTTCTGTTGCAGTGATTAAACACCCCGACCAAGGCAACACTGAGAAAAAAGAGTTTATTTGGCTTACCGTTCCATAAGGGTTAGACTGGTAATGGTAGAGACAGCGTGGCAGCAAGTGACAGGCATGGCCACTGGGGCAGGAAGGTGAGAACTCACATCCACAGCTGCAAGAATGAAACAGAGAGAGAACAATTAGAAACAGGACAACTTTAAATTTTCAAGGCCTGGCTCCTGTGAGGTACTTCCTCCAACAAGGCCATACTCCCTAAACATCCCCCTCCAGTGCATCCAAGTGTTCAAAGACATGAGTCTATGGAGGACATTCTAAAACCATCACACTCATCTGTCTTTTTCTCATGATAATTATTTATGTATTAAGAGACAGTTATTGTTTCCATACTAATGAATTCAGCCCATCTTTTCTTATGGGTCTCAATCTGCTCAAAACATTAACTATATTATCAATCTACTCTGAATTAATCTACTTCATGACACCTTTGGCAAGATGAGGAGACATCAACTGGCTGTTTATAACATAACTCAACAATGGTCCAGAGTATGTCTAATCCAGAAAGCAATTATTTCCAGCTGAGGCTCCTACTAGTCCTCAAAGATAGCATCTATTGACTAAGCAATCTTGTCAACATTTTTCTTTACAAGTTTTAGCAACAATGGCTTGTATGTATAAAAGTTACTCTTAGAGAACATTGCCTTATTTAACCTTCCAGCATTTCAGTAATTACATATAGGATGTCACGTTTCCTCTGCATGGGTGAGTAATATAAACCTAAAAGGATTAAAGTGATTTGCCTGTGGTCACTTAGCTACTAGGTGCTGGAGGTAGAGGGTCTCTTTCTAAGCATATAGGAAGTATATAAACGGAAGCCTGATGGGAGACAGTATGCAGTAAGAGAAAAAGTGCACTTTGCAGCCAAATAACATGCATTTAGACTCTAGTGTTGCCACTGGCAGTCCCATGACCATACAGCAATAATAGGATTGATATGGACGTTATGATGAAAGTGTAACAAACTGTATGAACTCTGATTTCTGTATTCTCCTTGTTCTGATGACATAAACAGATTTGATTTGTAAATGTGTCCCAAAATAATTTCCACTTGCTTTCTCTGCTCCCATACCACCAATTTAATCTTTTTGAAGAATATTTGCTCTTATAATTTGCTTGGTTTTTCTTCCTTTTTCTTCTATGGCAAAATTTCACAGCTATTCTAGTGTTTTAGATATTTGTTAACGAAATGGTGAAAGCCAGGAAACATTCATTCCGTGTTGTGTGACAAAACTTTTCCTGGGGAGACGCAACCGAGCAAAGTGTGGATAACACCAAAGTTCAGCCTGGTAAACCGATAAGTTTTGTTGAGGTTCACTTACGGAAATATGGGCGAGGGGTTGTTTACACTGCACAGCTGATAGGCAGTTAGTTCTGCAAGTTGCAGAGTGCCTGTTGCATTTCCAGATACCTCAGTAGCTCTAAACCTCTTCCAAGCAGCTTAGCTACGTTCTGCTTTTTCCAGACAGTTGGCCGGGTCTCAAAGTCTTCTTTACAGCTTGACTAGGTTGAGAGCCTGGCTCTGCTTCCTTGAGGGGGACTCTCAGTTTTTATTACAGACTCTGGCATGGGGGGGTGTCTAATGAATCTTGTCAATTTCAGGGACTTCCTGAAATTATTTTGAGTCATTTACTGTCTGTCTTAAAGAATTTACCTGCAAAATGGAATGTTTCAATATTAGAGGAAATGGTTACACCACACACCGACATTTTCATTCTCCCTTAGACTGTATCATTAGGCCACTTTACAACTATGTAAAACCAAAACAGAAAATTTCAACTATTTCTATTCACGTTTACTTGTGGGTATTTTGTTATTATTGTTGTTGTTGGTTGGTTGTTCAGAAACAAGCTTACTATGTAGCCAGGACTTGTCTAGAACTCAAAATCCTCCTGATTCTTCATCTGGAGTGCCGAGAATAGGGTGTTTGTATTTCTGAAGTGGTGAAAGGAAACAGATAATTCCTGTGTTAAAATATTTTGATCTTAATGGCATTTTTGTGAGCCCGTTGACTATTTAGAATTAGTATTGCAGGGCGAAATCTTAGAAGACATGACTGTTGCCGTCCCTTCATACGTAATCATGCACCCCCAGATTATCTAAAAGGCTAGAGAGTTTTTCTGGATGATTGATAAATAATGTATATAGTTTTTGGAATTTAGGGGATATCTGTAAATGGCCTTCCTCACATTCCTCTTTGAGAGAATGGTAGTTTTCTGCCTCTAGAGCTAATACTGGCCTTCCTCTATGCTTTCAGGTTTTCCATGACTTAACTGTATCTTTCCTTAATTTGTAATCTGACTGCTCAACGCCTGCTTCAATTATAAGCAGTTTAATTCTCCTTTTTCCTGAGTGTTGTAGAACTGATAGCTCTCTAGTACTACCTAATAGTTGTTAAAACTGAAGTTTACCCAGGTAAGGAATCTGTCAGGTGGACAATTAATTTAAATAGGTCAAGAGGGAAAGCTTAAGGCAGGCGTGAATGACTGATCTGAAAAACCAACCAACAAACAAACATACAAAAACATGGAGTATGAGAAGATGGTTCAGTGTTTAAGGGTTCATAATGCTCTTACATAGGACCTGAGTTTGGCTACCAGCACCCAAGCTGGGCAACTCACAATTATCTCTAACTCCAGTTCCAGGGGAATCCAATGCCTCTGACCTGGAACTCATATGACATACCCCCCACAGAGACACATAATTATCCATAAAGTAAATCTCTTAAAAATGTACTATGAGGGCTGAAGTCAAAAGCACATATGGCTCTTGCAAAAGATGCAAGTTCAGTTGCCAGCACTCACATGGCTGGTTGGCTCACAATTACTGTAATTCCAACTCTTAGGGGAACCCAGGACCTTTGACCTGGGTAGCTGTATTCACATGAAATACCCACACACACAAATTAAAAATAATAAGAATGAATCTTTAAAGAAAAATGACACCGTATTAGAATGTTCAAGGATTTTACCTAGTGGGCATTAGTGAGTTTATAACTGAGGCCTCAGCAACCAGGACCTGAGAGAAAGAGCAAGCGAACCGATGGCTGCCTCTCTGTTCAGGATGCTGTGCCATGTAGCCATACAGATGCCATCAGTTATGTTGTGGTTATTTAACGATGCTTCAGGTCTTTCAGCCTTTCAGTGTGCTGTCCTTGCTCTAACATCCCAACTGTGACTTGACTCAGAATGATATTCAGAAAAGCTAAGACATACTGTATTTTCTCAATTCTGGGTCATCTTCACTTCACAGTCATTGGGTCTAGTGCTGAATTACGTTTAACATTGATGTTTACTTACAAGCTCATCAGTTACCAAGGAGAGCAGGAATCCACTGTCACTCTCTCCATACGCAAACCTGTGTGTACAAAGAATCTTTTCGGTAGTTAACTGATGGTAATTTTGAAATTAAATTGGAATCTTGATTATGGTATGAAAACCTTCCATTAAAGCACTGGATGTCTATCCATCCAGCTGGCTTTTTAGAAAAGCAATTTTTAATTTATTAAAAAAAAAGTGTGGTTTTAGTCAAAAGGATATTCACAGGGGAAATAAAAAAAAAGCAAAAACACTGCTATTTCTCAGAGGTATAGAAATTCTGTCAGGTCAAAGGGAACTGAGGAGATCAAGGTTTGAGCATGGATTATGACAAGCCACAGGTTATCATGGTGTCACAACTAATAATAACCTAATATTATTCTAAATTATTTTTAAATATCACACATACATATTTACTCTTAGGTTATGGCGCACTACTGAAAGAAAAAGTATGTAACTATAATGATAAGACAAAATTATTGGCAGTTAAGATAAAGAATCTTCCCTTACCTCCTTCCTCCTCCCCCACCTCCTAAAGCAACTGTAGGTTGTGAAAGGTGGGTGAGATTATCAAAATTGCTAGCAACAAGCAATTCAGGGTCCACAGGTCTGGTATGTGCTACTACCAGTTCATTAGCTATGACTAGACTTTTTTTCAAATAAATATATATTAAAAGTTTTAAATTAAGTATAGAAGGCTCAACTGAATTGTTTAATGACTAACACTTTTTTCTTTAGGAAAACTTCTAGTTCATCATTAATTCATGCACATTGTTGATTGAAAACTGTAAGATTTTGCTACATATTTAAATTTTTAGAATTTTTTTCAAGACAGGGTTTTCAAGAATAAGGTTTCTTGCTAATACCAGGGTATTAAGGTCTAACATCCGGGTAGCCTCAAACTCACAGAGACCCAACTGCCTCTGCAGTTGCCCAAGTGCTGGGATTAAAAGTGTGTGCCACCACCACCAGGTTCCTTAAAATATTTTAAAGAAAAGAATTCTCCAAAGTTGTTGCGAGAGGTTTCCGCCAGGAAGTATACTAAAAAGCAATGGTGCCGGGCAGAGTTGGTTAACCAAGTCTCTATACACCCTCGCGTTTATTCCAGTATCAATTGAACTGATAGCAAATTTAATTGATGTCTAGCCTATGTTGCAACAGCATTGATTTTTTTTTAAATTTTAGATTCTACCATTTAATTGAATTCCAATGCCAGACTGGGATTTGTGTTCTAAGTCATGAATACATAGCTTCCCCCAAATCTTTCATAGTTTTGATTTTAAGAATAATTGTTTCCTAATGTGTCAATGTTAATATGAACTTCTGTAAAGCAAAGTTTTATTATGTAAATACACTTAATTTTCTAAAACGTAATTGAATACTTTTGTTTATTATAAGAGCTCTAGCGAGATGCAGCATGGAAATTGTAGTTTGATACCAACAGATCAGTTTCAATTCCTTTGATCTACTTAGGTTTCAGAAATGGATCTTAAAATAGTAGTCATATCATGCTATGATCTACAACTTGTTATTGCCACCTGTGCAACCAACTGCCTGCCACTATTCAAGGAAAGCCACATGCTAGCATGACCAAACTGTATCATCTCTGTCGTTAATATCATATCCGTAAGTAAATAAAACAAAGCAATAGCATAGCTTAAGTCACATATTACTTTTGAAACTATAATTGCTGCTACTTTTTTTTTTCATTTCTCATTCTGACATTTTATGTTGGTATTTCACAGAGACTTTCCTTTCAAGGGAAAAATACTTCCCCCAATGGCTATGATGGGCAAAGTTAGACTACTAAGTTTAGAAAATACATAAGGACAGTCTTTTATCAGAAAGAAAGAAGGTTTGCTAGTGCAAATCAGAATCTGGTTTTATTTATTGGATTGCACAAGTGGCACGTCACATTTACCCATGAATAGTAATAATACAGTAAATGCACTTTGGTAGATTAATGACTGCTGTGTCAAAGAACTGCATGCACACACATACACACAATTTAATTCTTGCATAAAGTTTTGAAATTATAAACTGTCAAAGTAAGAACTATGTATAATTTGAGTCTGAAATATGCATGTAAAACTAAAGAATGTGAATGGATGATAAAATACATTTATAATTTTCTATTTTTATATGTATGGGTGTTTTCTTGCATGTATGTCTGTGTATCACATGCACACCTGGTGCTCACTGAGAGGAAGGTATTCCTGAAACCAAAGCCACCAATAGTTGTGAGCTACCATGTGGGCACTGGGAACTGAACCTAGGCTCTCTGCAAGAACAACAAATACTCCTACCTGCTGAACCAGTTCTCTAGGCTGACAAAATATATTTTTCAAATGTGCGTTAACTTGTACCATTCATTACACTGAAGATACTCTGACAAATGTCAAAAAGGAAATTAAATCAAAAGATGTGCCTACTAGAAATAAACATGTGTCTATATAGTTCAGTACATTACAAAGGGGAGCATCATGGTGTTGAGACACCTACTTGCGACAGCATCACTGTGGCCAGCCTCGTAGCCAGCCAGGCTGAAGCAAGTCTGGACCTGCACAGTCCCAAGGTGCAGCTCACCATTGGTGAAGATGAGTGAGTAGAATACCTAGCCACCTATCTTGAGAAGTCAGTGCCAGTCTTGGATGCAACTCTATCCTTTCAGAAGCAGTGGAGTGTGGCTGGGGCTACGGGACATCTAATACATTCCTGGGATTTAAGAGAAGTTGAGGAACAATCTTGTATCTGCTGAAACATTCAGACAGAATGTGGGTGATGGGCAGTGACAATTCAGTCTTTCACCATTTGAACAGCTTAGAGTCCTTGAACCTCAGGTCACCAGTGGAGAGACTTGATCCTCTTCTTTCCAGCCTTCAAGGCACTCACTCTCCTCTTCACTTGTTGGCTTTTCTAGCCCAGGTTGGTGGTGCCTACTTAGTTCATTTCCTTCGTAGGTAGAGTTTAGATGGAGACAGAGGGTGGTTGGTAGGTGGTGTTGATAGCCAAAGCCAAATGAATCTCTAGATCCCACCAGAATTCTTCAAAACCTGTCTCCAATGCCTGCGCCTCTCTGGAATCACCTACTTCTGCCTTTTTGTCAATGAGATGGCAGAGCACAGAGACAGTAGGCTTTGTTTAAGTTCTTAACTCTTGTCATTCTGCAGCTGGAAAACCTTTAGTGAATCTCTTTCTCACGCTCCATAAGATCCAAGTTATTTTAATACCTTTCATGGGGGGGCATGCTGTGCATGACAACTTTCAGGAGTTAGTTCTCTCCTTCCAGTTTGTTGAGGCAAGGCCTTCCTTATTTCTTTCTGTCTCCATACCCCAGGCTTGCTTTCCTACTATTCTCTGGCCACCTCCCACCTCCCGGTAGGACTGCTGAGATTAGAGATTCAAGCTTCTTTTTGTAGATTCTGAGGTCAGGTTGTCAGGCCTACTTGGCAAGTTCTTGAACTTGGCCTTCTACAATTCCAAGAGACAGGACTATGCTAATGTCTTGAAACCAGCATCAGCAGTGACGTGGCCTGGGGAAAAGTCTTCGCACACTGGATGCTAGTCATCTAGTAGGAGGAAAGCGGTGCTGCACTATATCGATCCTGTCATAGGGACGATATCGGCTTCTCTCTGGTATTTACTAGCCACATGCCCAGGATTTCAGTTTCTTCCCACCAGACTTTGAAGAGCACAGGACCTGGTATTCCATGTAGCCACAGCAACCTAGACTTGGAGAGGAGCTAACACTCCTAGCGTAAAATTTAACTAGTGGGGAAATAGGAGATGGAGAAATTCTGTCTTCTTAATTTCTCTCCCCAAACTTTCTCCCAATATAGTCTGCGGTGATAAGCCCCAAGCCATCTGGGCACACTTGTGCCTCTTCAGGGGTCGTTGTGAAGTGATGGAAGCTTGAAAGGCAACACCTTTCCTGCTACTATTTCCCACTCTTGCCAGCCCCGCTTGCACTTTCTCACTTCTAATACTTTGGGTTTGAACCTCTCAAAGAGAGTATCAGTATTTGTATTCTACGTGACTTTGGGATAGAAGAGGAGGCAGTCATTAGACTGGAACAAAAAAAAAAAAAAAAAAGCAAACTCCAGTGTGACCTCCCTTCTATGTGTTTAGATAATTGAATTTCTTGTGTTTAGGGCACATATTTTTAATTAATTTACTTATTTGGCTTTATTTAGATGAGGCCTCACTATGAGACCCCAGGATAGCCTTGAATTCATTTTGTATCCCAGGCTGGCCTCCAGACTTGAAGCAATCCTTCTGATCTAGCCTCCCAGTTTCTAGGAGTGGGTAGAGGCATGAGCCATGATGTTTGGCTTCAGGCTGCAGACATTAAGGAGTCTCTCCTGCCCTGCTGTCCCTGAAGTGGAGGGATAATGTCTGTCTGGTCAATTTTTCCTGGTAATTTAGAACTCCATTTATAAAGTCAGTAGGCAATTTGACTTTGCAGCAAGCTAGTAGTAAGAAAAGAAATCGTCCCTATCATCAAGTGAAAGAGTCAGGATCTGAACCAGGATTTGTCTACCCCAGAGGTAGGTCTCTTTCTTGAGGTCTGGTAACTTCTACAGGTGCTAGGTCAAGCCAAGTTTTGAGACAAGCAATGGGAATTCAGGTCTGATTCCTATGTTCAAGGGACCATGTTGGGGCAGAAATAGCCACCTAGGTGCAGTGGCCACAAGGAGAGATAAGTCGGAAGAGTTTTCTAGAAAAAATGATTCCAGTAAATGTATAACATTTAATAATCCCACAAGTGTTAAACAAACGAGGTGAGTGAAGAGGCAAAGACATCTCAAAGAGGACACCAGCAAATCTCAGGAGAGTCACTCCACAAACTTCTGTGACACAGAACCTGTGAGGAGCATAGATACAGCCAGAGGATGAGCAGGGGAGGGGGTCAAGAGACCAGGAGGTGCTGGGCTGTCCTTCCTTCCCTTTCCCCTCCTTTTCTTCCCTTCCCTCTCCCTCCCATCCCCCCTTTCTCCTTCCATCTTTTCCTCTGCTCCCCTGTCTTGCTCTGCACAACTGAGTTGCCTGGTACTCACTATATAGACTACTTTGATCTTAAACTGATGGCACTCTTTCTTCAGCTTCCTCAATGGTGGGTTAGAGGCATAGGCCACCATACCTGGCTTTTGTCAGGTATTATGTCACAACAACGAGGTAAATAATACAGTAACTGTGAGGTGACAGGAGATTAGCCCTTTATTAGAATCATTTCATATACCCACAGCGAAATGTCACACTGTGTACCTTGAAGTTAAATCACTCTTTAAAGCTAAAAAAGATTGTGTTTTGTAAAAACGATTCAGAAAAAAATAAAGTAGGCTCTACCATGAACATCGGTTGTTTTAAAGGCTCTGGTTTGATGTTTTAATGACATAAATAATATGCTCAAGTCTTAATATAAAGTAAAATTAGCCTTATCAACTTGGCTTCATGATTTGGTAGAGGCAACTGGTAAACCAATATCTTATTGCTTTCCCTTGAAAGTTGAACATGTATGAATAAGCAATTTTGTCTTTTTTAAATATTGGTTTCTTAGAAATACCTTAGAGGCCTAAAAGGAGAAGCTTCATCTAAGTATGTTTTTATTTTTTAATTTAAGAAAAAAATAAAACCAAACACCAGAGAAGTATACTCTTGAAGCTACCAAAAGACTGATTATTCTGGTGATAATGCCATCAGCTGTGGCTGGAAATGTGGCAAAACATAAACCAAAACCCTGAATAGTCTGGATTTCTGATTTTGCCTTGCTATCAGACTGCAGGACTTTGACAATTGTCTGCTTGCTCTGTTTCTCTACTCTGAAAGGCTATTACATGGAACACAAACCCTGAGTGTTTCTATAGCTTGGGATCTTGACTGTCCTCCAAAGACTTTTGTGTTAAGTACTCAACTCCATTTGGAAATG
Organism: Dicrostonyx torquatus; assembly: GCA_028555095.1. Lineage (NCBI taxonomy): Eukaryota > Metazoa > Chordata > Mammalia > Rodentia > Cricetidae > Dicrostonyx > Dicrostonyx torquatus. The sequence goes on along the minus strand of JAQHUG010000042.1, from coordinate 4,796,015 downwards.
ATGGATATTTATGAGATGGGGCTTGGTAAGCATTCCTTAGGTCATTGGGACTGTGCTGGTGAAGTGGATAATGGTCTTTGGTCTCTCTCTCTCTCTTTCTCTCTGTCTCTCTTCTCTCTTCCCTCTTTTGCCTCTTGGCTGATGAGATGAGCATATTTCCCCCTTGTACTCTTCACTCCTGTATGTATAGACATGCACAAATACATGCATACAGAATCTCACACACACACACACATATACACATGCCCATGCCCACAAGAGCACACACACACACAGTACTTGTACTCTTCACTCCTGTATGTATAGACACGCACAAATACATGCATACAGAATCACACACACACACATATACACACGCCCATGCCCACAAGAGCACACACACACACAGTACTTGTACTCTTCACTCCTGTATGTATATACATGCACACATACATGCATACAGAATCACACACACATATACACACATGCCCATGCCCACAAGAGCACACACACACACAGTATTTTGTTGTTGGTTTGGTTTTTGTTTTGTTTTGCTTTGGAAGGAACTGTGTTGCAGCATTCTGTGTATAATGAACCTGCTGTGAGCTCAGTCTTTTCCTGCCATTGAAGTTTATCCAACTCCCATAATATAATATATTACCTGCCAGCAGGAATAATGCTTACTGGAAGATAGGTCAGAAGAGAGCTTTGCCAGCCTGCAGTAAACGCCTGGGGGTACACATTAACCACAAAGGAGATGATCAAGCCTAAATATTAGATGACAGATCTCACTGACACCTCAAAGAAGTTAAATCTAAAATTCGTTTAATGTTCAAATTTTAGTTCTTGAGTTTTCAGTTCACACACACAAAATTTACACAAATCCATATAGAAGAATTTCTACTTTTCCTTTTTTTTGAATAGTTTAAAAAAGCATGTTTTTATGACATTCCAACTCTCTGGTGGGAAAAATGGACTTAAAGGAGAATATGGCTGGTTTCCAAGTTTCCTACAAAAACTGGTTCAGTGGTGAAGAAGAATTGGGTAGAGTGGTTAAGTCTTTTGCTTGGATTATTTTTTTAAAATTAGGGAATGCATTCATCACACAAATTCTTACTGTCACACTGATCCCAGCAGCTTCCACTGAAGACCTTTTATGAAGCTGATCAGTGAAAATTATGAGTGAAGCACTAAGTTAAATAAAGCAGTAGAGAGCTTGCAGCTATCCCTCCTGGAAAAAAGCTACTTTATTATTTATTCATTTACTGTAGTGCGACAGAGTTCTGAGGTATTACTAAGCAAAATTTAACTACAGTATACGAGAGATAAGTTGTTCAGATCTGGGTAAGATAAATGTTTTCGAGCTGGAAGAACGGACTTGGGCTACCAGCAGAAACTGAATTCTCTCTACTGTCCAAAATAAGTAAAACGTATGAAGCCTTGCTCTTCAAGAAACTGGATTTCAGGTTGGACTCACATTCCAAGGGCAATTGCAGCACTTGGGAGAATGAGACAGGACAACCTGCCTGGGTTACATAAGTGAGGCCCTCTCTCAAAAGAGGAAAAAAAAAAGGAAGCATAAGACACAGGCAATGAATGACCACTGTCGTAAACCACACATTTGTGGTGACATTTGTCGCGGTTCAGCCATGACTTGTTCACACATTCCAGGTAGGGGTGTGTGGATAAGAAATGTCAGGCAGAATAGACAGAGATACAAAAGAAACACAGAGACATAGGATAGTACCGGGAGGGCAACTCAGTGAATACTGAATTCACACATGTTTATTTTCCTTCCGTTTATATACCCCAATCCAAAAAGGGGGAAAGAAGGCAAAAGACTGCTTTACCATGACACAAAGGACAACCAGAACAGCTACTTGCTTCAATACTTGAGCCATCAAGCCACTATTTCCTGAGTTAAGCATTGTGATATTTGGGGCAGGATATGCGGCGAATACACCTTAGACCAAGTATCCTATAGGCAGCCACTCCCTAAGTCAAACTTCCTATTTTAAAATGAAGGAGCAGGAATAGGCTTGAATAAGACTTAATAGTGAAAGGTTGAATATTTTTTCTTTGATACCAACAGAAAAACAAGTCTGTTGTTGGCTCCAGTATTTTTATCCCATGCTTTGCTGAAGCTTAAAATAAGAAAAAGAAATTAAAGAAAAGATTAGAAAGGCATGATCCTGATTTTATTAACATGTTTAACCTACATGGAAAAAAAATCAAATCTCTCACACATCTATTAGAATATCTATTGTTTAGAAAGTTTAAAACATGAAACATCAGTGTTCAATACATCATAGTAGTGAAGGCAAAATGGCGGCTGGTCAAATTGCATTCACAGAGATGAAGCAGAGAGAGGAGTGACCATCCTTAGTTCTCGGTCTCACTCACATGTCCTCAAGGCATTTTCTGTGAAACCACAAGAGTCTGTTAAAGGGTCCCAAGAATTTATTTAGGTTTAGGATAGGGACAAACACTATACACTGATACGGAACCAATTAG
>JAQHUG010000042.1:4643805-4783607 GCA_028555095.1 Dicrostonyx torquatus | reverse complement strand
AAAAAAAACCCAAGATCTCCTGAGTAAATTGCGAACATTGGAACCAATGGGAGAGAAGGGGAGGGGAGAGAAAGGTAGAGGGCAGAAAAAAATATATAGCTCAATAAAAACAATTTAAAAAAGAAATCATAAAATGTTCACCTAAATGGATGGAACTGTAAACAGTCTTTGTGAGTAAGGTAACCCAGACCCAGAAAGACAGATATCACATTTTCCCTCATTTGTGGAGGTTAGCTTTGAACCTTTAGATATGTGTGTTTCCTTTGGAATACCCAGTGAAATTACGCCTAAATTATCAAGGGCTCCTGGGAAGAGTCTTTCAAGGGAAGAAAAATAGAAAAAACTGGCATAAAAGGTTAAAAAAGAATTGCAGAACAAGAAGTATAAACTGGGTAAGAGTACAACAGAAGGACATGGTAGAAGAGGGAAACTAGAAGGGATAGAGAACGTTAAAGACCTTTCCAAAAAGTTATAAGGAAATCTACTACTGGAGAACCTTCCTAAAATATCTGTATACATAGATAGAGTTAAAAAGGGGTTACCACTTAGTAGGAGTAACAACTAGACATTATAGGCTACCAAAAAGCTGAGTCATAGGAATGGGCTACTTCCTTTGGAATTGTTGGACATCAAGGTTCAAAGAAAAAAAAACCCCAAACATTACAATTGCTAATGTGTGGGAACCCAAAAATGTAAGCCACCTTGTTTGAAGGTTAGAGAGTTTGAGCTTATTTTTGCTTTTTCAAAGTTGTTGACCACAGGTGTGGCTACAAGACAAGTTATCCTGACCTAGGGTGTGGTTACTTGGTGTTTAGGACATTAAGATGGCCCGCAGAGGTAGATCTGCTCCACCCTGACCAAAGGTTAGAGAACTCAAGCATACTTCTGCTCCTTCTTTTTAAATAGGAGGTTTGACTTAGGGAGTGGTTGCCTATTGGTCTAGGCTGTGTTCACTGCCCAAATATCAAATTAATGGCTTGATGTCTCAAATATTGAAACAAGTAACTGTTCTGATTATCATTTGTATCATGTTAAAGCAGTCTTTTGTCTTCTCCCCTCCACTTTTGTGGTATAAAATTGTATGGAAAATTAAATGCAGGTGAACTCAGAAATTCAGCATTCAGGATCTGCTGAGTTGTCTTCCCACTACTATTTTATGTTGATGGGGGTTTCTGTCCCACTATGTCCCACAGTTGTTTAGTCCCAAAGAAATACACAAAGGTCTACATTAATCATAAACTGATTGGCCTAGGAGCCAGACTTCTTATTAACTCTTATAACTTATATTAGCCCATAATTCTTGTCTGTGTTAGCCATGTAGCTTGGTACCTTTTTCAGCAAGGCAGTCACATCTTGCTTGCTCTCTGTCTGACTTCCTTTGTGTCTGGGTGACGACTGTAGACTGAAACTTTCCTCTTCCCATAATTCTCATTTCCATGCCTCTACTTCCTGCCTGGCTACTGGCCAATCAGCATTTTATTAAAAATAATACAAGTGACAAGACAAAAGACCATTGTCCCAAAGCAATTCTATGTCTCTGTGTTTCTTTCTTATCTCTGTTCCTCCTACCTAACATTTCTAAACCTTACGCTTCTAATCTGGAATATATAAACCTGCCATGACTATGATCAAGGCAGAAGTCATCCCAAAAAGGTGGCTCATGACATATGGCAGTCAAATGTAGCACTTATGACACTAATGATCTTGGTTACTTACCGTAACTTCATGGTTAGACCCTATTGCTGAAGACAGCACATACTTGAGTCACTGGACATAGAGAAATCAAGGTGGCCTTGACTTGAAAGCTTACCTCTATTGGTTAGCTTTCGCAGCACTTGACTTGACATATCACTGGAGGGGAAAAATAATCATCACTCTTACCCAGTTGAACCCTGCAAGCTACAACAATGACAAGACATACCCTTTGGTGTCATAATGGTACACACTGTTGTGGAGTAACCCATTGTTTTCTGATTGGAGCTAAGTCCCACTCAGCAAGATAAATTTCATACTTAGATCCATTATTTTCCCAAGAATCTGAAGTTATACACATCATAAGCCCTAGAAGAGACTTATTGTTATCATCCTGCTAAATGGATGTAGTAGTAAACCAACTCCTATTGAATTATCATTATACCCATAGATACCTCTCCACCCTCATCAGAGATGTTTCTGTTTGTAGAAGCTGAGGATCAGCACAAAGACCCACAACTGCTCAAGGTACAGAAAAAAGGAGACTGTAGAATATTCGGCCCTAAAAGAAATTTAAGTGTTTGAATAAGTATGGCTCCCATAGATTCGTGTGTTTGAATGCTTGTCTCACAGGGAACGGCACTATTAGGAGGTGTGGGCTTGTTGGAGTACATATGGGTCTTGTTGGAAGGAAGTGTGTCACTTTGGAGACAGGCTTTGACAGCTCATATGCTCAAGCTATGCCCAGTGTGGGACACAGTTTACTTCTTGCTGCCTGTGGATACACATGTAAAACTCTCAGCTACTTCTCCAGTATCATGTCTGCTTTCATAGTGTTCTGCTCCAGACCATGCTGATAATGGACTAAACCTCTGGATCTGTAAGCCCCAATTAAATGTTCTCATTTATAAGAGATGCTGTAGTCATGGTGTCTCTTCACAGCAATAGAAACCCTAACTAAGACACATACCATTCCCTCATCTCCAAAGGTTCAGGGATTATTACAGAGGAGGAATTGTAAAAAGCACAATAGCTAGAGGTAGTGGATGACTACAGGGAAACATGATCTCTGGACACTGCTGAACAGATGAACGTATAAGTTTAGAGTAGTTCAGACAATATGCAAGACCTGGTTAGCCCAAGTCAGGGCAAATCCCAGGGCAAAGAGGAGAGATGGACATAAAATTCTACCCATCGCCAAGGAGATATTGGCAAATATCAACCACTGGGGGAGAAAGGGTCAGTAAATCAAAGACGCTCAGTAGAAAAAAAAACACACATCTAAGAATTTTTAGGCAGCATAAATTGGCATTGATGGGGGGGATACAAAGTTGGGTGGGAAGGGAAGCGGTGTATCTTTGGGAAAGCTTGGGGAGGGAGGATGAATATGATCAAAATATATTGTTCAAAACTCTCAAAGATCTAATAAAAAGATGTATTCATTTTTACTTTACATGTATGAGTGTTTTGCCTGCAGGTATGTATATGTACTACATGCATGTAGGTCAGGAGAGGACATCAGAACTTCTTGAACTAGAGTTACATATAGTTGTGAGCCACCTTACATTGGCACTGGGAACTCTACAATGGCATATGGAACCATTGGTAGCTTTCTTGTAAGAAATCTTACCAGAGCACCAAGTTCTCTTAATCTCCGAGCCATTGCTGCAGTCCCTACTTCCCATTTTAAGCTTGGAACTGCTGAAGTTGTAGATCACATGACTCAGACCCTCTTTTGCAGTTGGTGTCTAAAGATATTTTTAAAAGTATAATATAAAAGACATATAAAGTCAAGTGGCAAAAAAAAGAATGAGGGGAAAAAAGATGTTCGTTAATTTAAATTAGGCTTGTTTTGTATTCTGTGACCTTTTATAAGTTATATCATTCTTCATTTTATATTAAACTAATACTGTTATAAAGACTTGGAAAAGAGCAAAGCTGATCTCTAAATGTCACATGATTTTCTGGTGTTTCTTTTAAATGCAATCTACCTTTTGTTTTCTTCCTTTAACAGGAAAACTATCAATATGCCACTGTTAGTCTTCAGAAATTATGAAATACTAGGGTCATTGTTGAAAGTCATCCTAATATACTTCCAGAAGTTACAATGGTCCTTTTATTTAATGGAGATATCCCAAGAAAAAAATGCCACAAATTATTGGCTATTGTATATTTTGAATTGTGCATACAATGAAGATGCAGAAATCCAAAGTTCGTGGCTTCTCCAAAAATAAAAAAACCAAAACTAGTTAGTATAGTGTTAGCTTTCATTGTCAAATTTGAAATAGCCCTGAGTCAACTGAGAAGGAAGTCTTAACTAAAGATTGCCCAGATCAGAGTGGCATGAGGGTGTCTTGGTTATTAATTGATGTAAAAGGGTGAAGCCTATTGAGGGCAGAAGCTTTCTCTATGCATGTGGCCCTGGGATGTATAAGGAATCTAACCAAGGATGAATGAGCAAGCAAGACAGCAAGCAGTATTCTATGGTTTCTGACCCCAAGTTCCTAACTTGAGTTAGGAACTGGCCTTGGCTTCTCTCACTGAAGGACCATGACCAGCAAGTGTAAGTCAAATAAATTCTTCCCTCTCCTAAGATGTTTTAGTCATGGTGTCTGTCATAGTTACAGAAAGAAAACAAATATACAGTTAGCCAGAAAATGACAACAACAACAACAACAAAATGACAACAACAACAACAACTTTACTATACTTGAATGTTTCATGACTATAAAGACTCACAAAGTTTATGCAGAAGCACAGAGTATGGGCTGCTCACGGCTTCTTTGCTAGTACCTTTCTCTTGTTCTTTCTTTAGGAAACAGGTTTCCCAAAAAAGGCAACTTTTGTGCTATGCATCTTGAAAACTGCATATGATTGGCCTGGTTTGGAGTGAAGATTCTAGAAGAGATACCAGTATTTGTAAAAATAAATAATAATAATAATAATAATAAGGATGTCATCTTTGGAAAAGTCAATGTTTATTTGGAAGGTAGTAAAAGGATCATGTTTCATGAGATCCAGTTGAGCACAGAGATTTTGGGGACAGGCCATGGCCTTGTAACATTATGAAAAACCTGGATCATCCTTGAATTTTTATAGGACATTTCAAATGTCATCTCAACTGGCCAGGTGTCATAGAACATGATGATAGGGCTGAAATAGTTGAACAGTGTGATTCCACCAATTATCAGTTTATATTTCTTGTCAAAGGGTTCTCTAAAGGGTCCTTTAGTTTTGGGTCCAGCCAGTTCTAGGACTAAATGCAGACTCAAGAATGTGGTCACACTCAACATATGCTTAGGAGAGGTAGTAAATAACTGAGTCCAGCAATCAATAAATAAGTAGTTCGAAATCAACTTTTGTGCTCACACTGTTTTACAGGAGTAATGTTGGAATTAACTTTAAAACAGTTAATCAGAAGGGCTGGTTGGGGAAGATACATAAAAACCAAATTATTAAAATTTGGAAAATTATCAACATTGGGAATTGGGTGCATTGGTTGTTTTCTATTTATTTGTTTTTGAGTATTTGAAAGTTTTTCACAATGAAGTCATTTTAAAATTTGGTTTTGAAAATTACTCAGTTTCTGGAAGAATAATTATCCTGGTTTAAGAAAGAATTAAAATGTAGACAGAAGATTCTGTCCCACCTAGTCCCACAGCCATTCAGTCCCAAAGAAACACACAGAGGCTTATATTAATTATAAACTGTTTGGCATATCTTAGGCTTATTACTAACTAGCTCTTACGACTCATATTAACCCATTAAGTCTTAACTATGTTTAGCCATGTAGCTTGGTTCCTTTTTTCAGTAAGGCATTCTCATCTTGGGCCCTCTATGTCTGGCTGGTGACTGTATCTACCTTTCCTCTTCCTAGAATTCTTAGTCTGGTCACCCCGCCTATACTTCCTGCCTGGCTACTAACAAATCAGCCTTTTATTAAAGCAAAACAAGTGACAAATCTTTACAGGGTACAAGAGCATTATCCCAAAGCATTGAACTTCTTTTCAGTGTTAGGCATTAAAGCTATCACATTGCATATGCTAGGCAACTGCTCTTCTAATAGCTGTACTCCTAAGCCCAACACTTAATGTTTTAAAAAATGGGAATGTAGGTTTGTGCCTTTGAAAACTAGACAGGAAGGAAAATCCTGTACATTATAAATTTTTTGTAGTCAATAAAACTTTAAAATTATTACATTTATATTTATTTAGTGTGTTTGTTTGGGGGGGAAGGGGTGGTCAGTGTACAACTTGCAGATATCATTTCTCTTTTTCTTCAGTGTTGGGCCTGAGGATGACATTCACGTTTCAGGCTGCTGCATCCTCTCACCCACCTGCCAGTGTGGATGAGACTTTGACTTAGCATGGCTACAGGACCTTTTGGTTCAAAACCTCTCCACATCTTGTTGAATGACCAAAACTAACTTACACGAAATTAGTTAATTTTCAAATATGAAAACTCCACCCTCACTTCAAGAAGTCTTGTAAAGCAGTCCAGGAGTCTGTACTGTACTTAGGTGATTATTTCATAAAATTTGTCAAAAATATCTTTTTCTGGATTTCTGAAAGTTATAGATTAGTGCTAGAAGAAATTAGGTTAAGACACAAAAACATAGTTGGCATGTAATAAGTATATCCATTGCTTCTATTTTAGGTCTCTAAATTCTCAAAAGCTAAACTGAAGAGATATATAGAGCAGAGCCATTGATTCATAGCTCCTGCAGTCCATGCAATCAATTGAGTTACTGCTGCTAAATAAAGCCTGATTTTAATCATTGATCACTGCGGGAGACAGGCCAGACCACCAGCAAAACCTCTGCTTTGCAGGTATCACCCTTAGATGGGGATGTTGGTGCCTCACAGCCTCTGGACTACCTGTGCTGATTTGTGCACCTTGTATATTGGGGCAAGGTGGATAATGAGGGCCCAAACTGCAAACGGACATTTAAATGATGTTTCTTTGGCTAGTACACAGAAAGTAAGAATTTACAATGAGGATACTATTGTATGAAGTGAGGCAGACAGGGGCAAGGGGCAGATGCTAGAGATGGACTGGGGGTTTCCATGTCAACTCACTCTGTCCAGAAAAAGACATACATCTTCACAGAAGTAAGTACATACATTCACAGAAGTACACAGAAGTACATACATCTTCACAGAAGTAGTGCACGCTACCAGAACTTGTAATACATACTCCTATTCAGTTTTTTTTTTTCTTCGCGTATCACACTTTATCTGAGAGCTTCTTGGTTGAGGGGAGAGCTGAAGCGAGGGGCCTCCTATTCAGTTTTTTACTTTTAAAAAGTAAAGTTCTATTGAAATAGTTAAGTAATAAAATAGAATAAGAACTAAACAAACAACAGAAAGGAAAAGAAACAGATGACCATAGGAATAAACGATCTTTAGTAATTGTTCCAATAAAAGTGTCTGGTAATAAATAGTTATTGGAGGAAAATATCTTTACAACTGAGTCATAGTAGATTTTCCAAAGTTAGAACATAAATTGCTTTTAAAAATTTAAGGTAGTATGGGAGCTGGATCTAATAATCAAATGCATTTCCCTATTTAAATTTTTTTTTTTTTTGGTTTTTTTGAGACAGGGTTTCTCTGTGGCTTTGGCGCCTGCGCTGGAACTAGCTCTTGTAGACCAGGCTGGTCTCGAACTCACAAAGATCCGCCTGCCTCTGCCTCCTGAGTGCTAGGATTAAAGGCGTGCGCCACCACTGCCCGGCCTTATTTAAATTTTGTAAAGAGGTGAAGTTAGGCAATATCAGTCATAAAGAAATTCAAGCTTATGTAAGTGCTAGAAGCATCAAAATCTAAGAACTGGAGGGAAGCAAAAATAATATTTAAAAATTCACTAATTCTTCTGAGTGAAATCTGGTATCTGCAAAGGCCTTGTTTATCTTGACTTGGTCAAAACATTGAAAAAAAGTAATATAAAAACCATACACACATTGCACAAGTAGAAAACCCCGGTTTAGACTTCATTTGTTTATGTTTATGGAAAAATAGAGAAAGGAAGGAAAAAAGGAGGGATGAAGGGAGAGAGCAAAAGGCTTTGCTTTTCTAATTTTTTTGTGAAAATTATTTCCAGCCTTTGTTTTAATAACCAGAACAGTTGAAAGTTAGAGATGTTGAAGATTTTAATGTTAATAGGCTCAAATTTAAAATGCAGCAACTAGATTCATTTGTATATGCATATTTTAAGAGTTCCTACAGTAGATCCAAACCAACCATATAAAATGAAAATTATTTTTGAGTTGATTAAGGATCTTCCTTCTCATACTGGATTTACCATTAGAAACTCAAGCCTCATTGATGGAAGAGGAGGAGGAAACTTTTAGATATTTTGAAAATGACTGAAAATGTAGAAGTGTTGGGGGAAGGTGAAAACTTGAGGCACGAACTTATCAAGAAACCCAAGACTGACTAGAAAAAGCATGCAGTGTGACATGAAAAGCCAGGGAATGAAGGGGGAAAAAGGAGAGTTTATAAGAATGGAAATTGCCCATTTCGATTTTCTTAAAAATAATTTTTAAAAGTCAAGGAGTCATGCTCAGCCAGGATAAAAGTGGTAGAACAATAACAGCAAAATAATGTTGTTATAATAATATTTCTTTCTTCTCATGTGATTCTACTTTCTCAATACTAGTAAGATTGTCCCCCAGGGATGCCAGTGATCCGACATGTAATAACTGTTAAGGTAAACTGTACTGCGTCCTTACCACTCGTGGAAAGGCTGTTTGTCTACAAAATCACTCTCCTGCAGTACATTTTTTTCTGCACCTGAATGTAAGCATGAGAATTATGAAAGTAATAGGATTTGTGATCCCAGAATCTAATTATAAGCTTTTCATAAACTTCAGTACACATATCGCCCTAGAATAATGTTGGTATTATTCTGTAAGGGTCTGATGGATATTCTAGTGCATGTTAGCCAATTATATTTCAGTCTTTGCAAAATGTAGGCATATATAAAAAAACAAACACAATTTACAGATAGGTTATAGCTAGGCCTCCTATTTTCCAGGATTTCCTAACTATGAGATTGGGAAGAACATTTAAATTACCAAATGGGTTAAATCTAATGTCAGTCACATCTTTAAACGCCATTAGAACTAATTTAATTCCCAATCTTGAGTTGGATTTGACTTCTACTAGCAATCTGAAAGTTTAGTTCTTATTCCTTTGAATCCTAGCATTTTTCTTACGAGAAAATTTCTCAAATTTGTTAGATAAGCCTCCCTCCCTTCCCTTTCCATAACTAAATTGATTTTTATTCTTTGGTAGTCTTGAAGTTTAAGAATTAAGTACATATAAAGACAAGAGATGAGTAACTCCTGTCCTGAAATTCTATCTTAAATATCACATTAATAATAAAATGTTTCATTTAGAATACTACCAGCAGTAACTTCTGGGAGCCTTGGCATCCTCTTCCCCATCTTCCTTTCCTACTGTTCTCTGTGAGTCCAGCCCACTCCCTGTCCATCAAGCACCTTGTAGGACAGAACAAGCCTGCAGACTTATTGATGTTTTCTTCTCTGGAGCAGCCTTTTTAACTTCATTCACTGTGTGCTTCGAATCTTGGAGAAATATGTTCTAAAACTGCTGTTCTTCTGTAATAGCCAACTCTACTGTCATAAACTGATTTTTAGAAAATATGTATAAATTTATCCATGAAAATATGTATTTTATAAATTAACATGTACAAATTGTAAACTAACAGGATCATTTAATTGGGAGGAAAAAAAGCTTGAATGATTTACTAATGTTAAACTTGGGATGGGACTATATGATTGCTGGAATCTAATTAATTTTTGTTACACATTATAAGTAAATGTGTTACAATTTACGTAAAAAGCTCTTTCAATGATCTAATAAAGGAGAACCATTAAATAACATTAAATACCAAAAACCTTATTAAATGATGGGTGGTTTATTAAAGTAAATTAACACTGTAGCTGCTCATGAACTTCAGATTCGACAATAACACTTTGTGGAGACATAGGGATGTACGTGAGAAGAGAAAGACAGCCATGGCAGAAACACACAGTGGTGGAGAGCAAACCACAGGAATGGGGCTTATTAGACAACACCCTTCTAATAGGACGATGTAAATTTTGTTCCTCAGGGCAAATGTTTTTAAAAATGTATTCTTTGGAGAAGGATGCTTTCTACTTTTTTATTTCAGTGGGTGAAGCCTTTTCCTATGAAAGCAGCATATGACCGGAAACTATATCGCTCAATGGTACATTGCCTATGTAACATGAGCAAGAACCTGGGTTCAACGCCCCGCATTACAAAATAACAAAAAATGTAATAGTCCCACCAAACCCCATAGAGGTCACATAACACCAGGACAGAAACATGACTTAATATATAAGGCAACACACCGAATCCATGAGTTTTAGTTATGTGTTATTCACCATACTACAGGAGACAAGTCAAATTTCATAAAGGTAATAGAACTGTAACTAGTATTAATCTTATTCTAGAGAAGCCTTAAAAGGCAGATTTTAAAAAAAAGAATTATTGCTTATCAAGAGCCACACAGAGTTTTTGTTCGTGTGCAGCAGGGTGCAGTATGAAATGCCACAGGAACGTTAAAGATGTCTATAATTGTCATATAACTAGTTTCTGTTTCCCAAGGCTTCTTTTCTTTCTTTCAGTTCTGTTTGTTAATTTGTTTTGTGAATTGTTTGTTTGTTTGTTTTTGTTCACTTTCGTAGTTAAAATTATGGAGAGCTTTATTTTTCTTCATGGTACTTCTGAGGTACATGAAAGAAATAAAAACAAAGGGGTATTGGTCAAATCTAAACTATCTTTATAAAGAAACAGATTGCCTGTAAAAATAACTGTATACACCTCTGCTTTGGGAGCAAAACACAGGATTTCTAAATGAGAACTATTTGATAAACATAGACATTTTGCACACATATGTGAAAATACATGGCTTAGCAAACTCCAGTTAACTGAAATGATTTATGTTTGATGTTAAAGAAACTTATGTGAAGTGGTCTTGTTTTTTTTTTTTTTTTTTCAAAAAAAAAAATTTAATGGACTTAGCAGGATGCAATTTAACATCCAGAGGAAAAACAATACTTTATTGGATGGAGAAAATGGGAGAGAAGAATTTTAATTTTTATATTCTGTATTTTAATACAAAGCATTGATAGGAATTAGTTTAAAGGCAAGTTTACACTGTTTTCAACCTAAGTATTTCAAAAAGAAACTAAAAACATTATCAAAAGTTAGTCAAAATGACAGAAATATCATATTCAGAAAAAAAGCAGGTTTTTCTTAAACAAGTTTTTTTGTTTTTGATTTTAGTCTCATGAAAAGCTCCCAAGGCTTCTGCTTGAGAAGCATAGATGATATAATCATGATAGCTTTGCATATCACCCAAAGACATATAAGAAATGCACAGAAAGCTTTATCTAGAGAAATTTTACATTATGTTCGAAATTTGACTTTATTTCACAAGATTAAAAAGAAATCTAAGAGTAAGAATTAGATTAGTGTATGCATTCTGAACCAGAAAACTTTAAGTAGAATTTCTAGTTCTCAAAATCTGCTGGTTTAAAGACCTTCCCAATGGACTATCACAATTATCTGAAGAATATAACACATTTTAAGAAGATAAAACAGCATCAGCCATATAAATAAATACAATTGCAGAAGGCATATAAAATGTTCTTATGCCTAACCATCTAGAAACAAGCTATTTTACCTATCACTGTAAGAATAAAACGCTTTTAAAGATGCAAACATTTCAGACTCTGAGAAGAGCCATGCCAGTTTACAAGCAGTTGTTTTGGAAACGAGGCAGTGATAGGACCAATCATGGTAACCTCTCATTTCTATTTTATTGAGTTACAAAAGGCAATTCTATATCCCATTATTCCAAAGGGGGTGGAGGTTGTTCCCTCTTGCTTACATGTGTGAGAATTTCTGAGGTTTCAGTGCACTCTTGCAGTGCAGCCCAAGGCAGCTGCAGCATTTCCCACCAGGAAGGCAAGGAGCTAGGAGGGTGCAAGGCTTGAGGAAACAATCCGGGAAAACCACAACACAGCTTCTAGGTCCTTACCTCGCAAATTACCTTTTAAAATCAGACCCATAAAAATGCAGCTTATTATCTAAAAAATTCAAAGAGGATCTTTTGTTAAAGATTAACAAAAGAATGACTACCTAATTCTCTTTAAAATGCCAACCTTAAAAAAAAATTGAACTCTTCAGAGTCCTTTTGGAAAGTGCTTAAATCATCTGGAGATAAATATCACTTGGTGTCCTTGTTTTCTAACAAATGGCATTTTCCATTGTTTCCATTAATTTCACCCATATTCGTTTTAAAAATCACAAGGCCCCTATCCTCATCAGCAAAACAAAGATGAACGATTTATCATATAAAACCAGTAATTACATTCTGATTTACGAAAGATTTCTGTTTCTGCTTTTCGTTTGTCTTTAAGAAGTCCTTCCGTGATTAACTGTAAACAGGAATGGTTTACACCTCAAATTAGAAGCCATTAATTAGCATGACGAAGTCAACTGCAAGATACACAGATAATTTAAATTTAATCACTAATCACCTTGGCTAAACTATAATATTCTCTTCCAATAACCTTCCGTGGGTTATCGACCGGTCAGTAATTTACCTCCAAATCAGTTAGAGATAAGTATTAGCTAGAGTCCTTTCCTTTTCCTCAGGTTTATATTAGCCCTTCTTGTAAACACTTTAAAAAGCTTTAAGGTCCTTCACTCCCAAATCCCTAATTAGCCATCACTAGCCTTTTTGTAATAAGGGGGAAAAGATGGTCTGAAGTACAAATCTGAGTTCCTCTTGTCCGTTTAACGAAACAAAAACATTTTTTTTAAAAAAAAATCTAACGCTTCAGGCAATGGTAGTAATAAAAGAAATATGCAGAGGTGGCTTCGGGAAATAACGGGTTTGCAAAACGCCTCAAAAAAAAAAAAAAAAAAGCAGCCCGAACCTCTATTGCAATCCACGGCACTCCAATAAATTACACAACACTTGCACAGGCTGCAGAAATATTGCAGGACAAGACTTACACAGATGCCAATCCGCAGCATTTATACACATGCACATGGCAAGACAGAAAGCAAACACTAGCGTTCAAGTCGGGCAGGGCGGCGCGATCCCGACTTGGCCCAGCGTGAGAGTGCTCCCTGAGTGTCTCTGTGCGTGCGTGAGAGTGAGCCCCATCCTCCCGGCATTTCCCCTCTTTGGACAGTTTTGCTTCATTTGTTTCCTATTTCTGCTACATAGAAACTAACTTCCATCTCAGCCCAGCCAGCGCCGCTGAATAGAGCCTGTGCTGCGGCTCCGTGTGCGTCAGATCCCTCCGCGCAGCCGTGCCGGCCCCCTCCTTCCCTCCCTCCCTTTCTCCCTCCCGCGGGCGGCCTCCTTAGAGAAAGCGCCTGCCAAGCAGCCCGCCGTTCGGCTCCGGCATCTTCTCGGGCTGCCAATAGAGAAATAAGTCGCGGCCTGGGCCGCGCGGAGGGGTGTCAGCGCGGGCGCTAGGCCTAGGCCGAGGCACTCCTTTTCCCGCGGGGGGCGGGGGCGGCGAGTGCGGGCCGCGAAGGCGCGGACTCCTTTCTGTGGCGGAGGGATCCCGGCGGAGGCGGCCGCAGCCGGGCCGCTGCCTGAGAGTTGTTGTTTCCTCCTCCTCCTCCTCCTCCGCCTCCGCCGCCGTTGCTTGAATGGTGGAGCCGAGGCTCGGCTCGTGAGCACACACTGACAGCTACAGGGCAGGCGGCGGCACCGTCCCCGCTTCCCTTCGGCGGCGGGCTGTCCCGCCGGCGGTCCCGAAGTGACCCGCAAACATGTCTCGTGAGAGGAAAGGCCTCTCGGAGCTGCGATCGGGTAAGTCGGGCGCTGCGGGGCCGCCGCGCCGGGCGGACTCGCCCGCGGGCCCCCGCCCCCCGCGGCCGCTCAGCCCGTGTCTCCCCGTTCCTCTCTCCCGCGCAGAGCTCTACTTCCTCATCGCCCGGTTCCTGGAAGATGGACCCTGTCAGCAGGCGGCTCAGGTAGGCGGCGCGCGTCGCGGGCCGGGCGGGCGCTGGCGGTGGCCGCCCGCGGGCGTGGGGGAGGGTGGCGGCGGCGGGGCCGCGGCCCGGGGCGCGGGGCTCAGCGGTCCCCGCTTTGTTGTTGCAGGTGCTGATCCGCGAAGTGGCCGAGAAGGAGGTAAGGGCGCGGCGGGTCGGTGCGTCCCACGGCCGTACGGCCTCGGTCGGGCCGCTGCGCGAGTCCGGGCATCGAGCGGGGCGAGGGGCGCGGGACGCGGGGGTCCCCGGCGGGGCGCGGGCCGGGCTGGGGAGGGGTGCGGCGCGGGCCGGGCCGGGGGCCGCGCTCACCGGGCGTCCTGTCCCCGCAGCTGCTGCCCCGGCGCACCGACTGGACTGGGAAGGAGCACCCCAGGACCTACCAGAATCTGGTGAGACATTCCCAGCGCACAGCAAAGAAACTTTTCCCCGAGTCGAATAAAAATTGAATTTCCCGCAATTTTTTACAGAGACAAAAACTTGGCCTCGGAACGGGAAAGCTGCAAAGGCCACGGGGAGGGTTGGGAGGCAGGAGCGGGGGCTGCGGGGGGCGGCGGCTGGGGGTGCGGACGCCCCGGGGCCGCAGGGGCCACGGACAATTTATTTGTGATATTTTGTTAATGTGCTAGAAATAAAGATACGTCATGAGTGTTGTGCAGTGCAAGGCCGGAGGAGGAGGGGCTGGCGCGCGCGTCCGTGCGGGCGGGCGGGCGCGCGCGCGAGGCGGCGGCAGCGGGAGCGGGAGCGGCGCAAGCCTGGAGAGCGCGCTCGCCAGCTCCTCGCTCGCTCAGCACGCGCGGCCGGCTTAGCGTTCTCCAGACCCACACAATAGCTAGTGACTAACTGCTCCGAAGTGGCATTAGCATTTCACAAGGAGGCCATTCAGGCAACGGACGAACCTTGGCAAGATTTTTTTCCTTTTTCTTCCCTCCCTCTCCTCTTTCTTTTGCTTTCCGTAGATCTAAATGTAGATTTTATTTATTTTTATCTTTTTTTTTCCTTCGGTTGGAGGCGTTCAGATAGATACTTGGTCTTACCCACCCGGCGGCACATTTTGCATTTACAAAAATATACCTGCCGAAGGATAAATTTAGAAGTTTTAAAAAGCGTTTTCTAATTTCTGATTCTTGGGGTATATTCCCTTCTTTTATTAAAAACTCAATAATGGAGGGCATTGAAGAGTTTGATATTTATCTACATAATTACCGTGGGCTGGACCTTGGGTCTTCCGTTTTTGTTTATATTGAGGTGTTTTAATTGCTTGAAGAATTACTTTTTAAATATAGTTTGTGGGTTTTGCAAGGCAATAATTGTAAAAAAAAAAATTGTTCCCCCCAAATGAAGCTATCTCGAGTATTGTGAATGGAAAGGAAAGTCTTGGTGCTAGTTTACTTTAAAGAGGCTGTGGTTTCCGCAGCATCCTCTGCGTACACTGACTGACGTTGTTTGTACGAACGTTGAATAGTCAGTTACAACAGGGGCCATCGAGCAGCTGAAATTTAGATACATTGAGAAAATGTTCTGAGCCGCTGTGACTGCCCAAGCTAGTTGTGGTCTGTCATGTTGTCAGGGCTGTCGTGAGTAGGCAGTTTTTTAGTATGACTTAGGTGAGTTTTTTAGTAGCAGTTTTTGAGAATGACTGTCTTAGGTGAGGTGATAGCATAACCTGATTCTCATAGCTTTTGTGTGGTTTTGAATAAGATTTGCATAGCTTTTGTGTGCATGTGTTATGATTTAATATAAACTATTGATGATTACGTGGTTGTTTCGGCTTAAGAAAACCCACGGGAGACTGTTTTGCATCCATGCCTAAAGTTCAACAAGTAGCGATATGGTAGTTCAGTCAGTACTTGAGCCAATCCCAAAGTGATTGGTATTTCAAGTAAACTCCAAGGTTTACTACTTGCAGTGTTTTAAGCTTTTAGGTTTATACTTTTTTGTCAAAAATTTTCAGTATATTTCCATGTCTTCCTTGCTGTTTAAGAAAAATCAACTCTAAAAATACTGTCACAAAGATACGATGTGTTTTACCAAACTCGTTTTTTCCTCTCTTTTAAAAAGCCTACAAATTCCAAGTCACTAAAAATTGCTGTCCTTTTAACTTTAAGTGTCTTAGATTTTTGATCAAAGCAACTAATAGTGTTTGACTAAATAATGGGAGTGGCTAGTAGGTATAGGAATATCATTTTTTCTGGTGAAAACACTAATGCAGATTTAGATGTAGACCTAATTTAATTTTAGAGAGGGTTCTCATTGGCTCAAATAGTAAAATGAAATATTCATAGTTTTTCAGATTTCTTAAATTGTCTTTGTTAGTGTGTTATTTATGAAGAGCCACATGCTTTGTATGAAGGTGGTTTTTCTTGCTTGAAGAGTTTTTTATCTCAACAGTCACCATGGCTTTACTCTGCAGACAGGTAAAGGCTCTAACTGGAACTTGGAGTTGATTCCTGTTCTCTTTTATTTACTTAGCATAAAACTGCTGAGCGCAAAGCGCCCTTTAAAGTGCTTGTGTATCCATCAGTCCTGTTGCTGAGCTGTGTGTGTGTGAATATGGCTGTGTTCATCTCACTGGAATGGCAGTTCTAGTTAACCTTAAAAAATATTTTGGTTGCCAGCTTTCTGAGCACATTAGTAGATAAGGAAATTGTCTGTTTTAATGAACACATGCAAAGTCTCTTGCATATTTTTCATTTTAATTTAATTTCATAATTTATAACTTAAAGTTTTACTTTTTGTATGCATCAAATTGAACTAACAAAAATTGCCTTAAAATTATCTGGTGTGTGAAAATGTGGTTTCAGTAGTTTATACTTGTACCTGGAAATGGTTTGTTGGTGTATTAACCGATGAGCTGAACAGTATTTTAAGTGGAAAAATTCATGTGAAATTGGAATTTTCTAGACAGTCTTTAGGAAGGAGATGTATGTTTGTACTTGAGTTTAAAAATAAGTATTGATCAGCATTACTTGGAGTACATTGATTGGAATTACATTGGAGTAGAAGTCAGTTTTGGTCCAGAAGAAAATGAAGTGTTTAGTGCAGTTTTGAGAGTTTTATAAGTTAAAAAAAGTAAAATTCATGCATATATGTGTGTATTTATGATTGAAAAAGGCAATTCTCAAGAACTGAGAATTTTGTCTTTGCTATTAAAAGAATGTGATTGATTATTATCTGGTCGAACACTTAAAATATTTTAAAAGTGAATGGAATTTGATAGGATATTAAGATTGTTTTGAGGTCTGATTTAAGTTTATTCAGAGTTTATATTTTTTAACCTTTAATTTTTTATAAGGTAAAGGACATTTTTCAAGTATTCATCAGAATTCTTTTGTATTAAGCCAAAAAAGTATTTTTTTTTTTTAAAAGCTAGACTGGCCTTGAACTGTCCCTGTAACTGAGGTTGACCTTGATTTTTCTGATGTTTCTGCTTGCACTCCGGAGTGCTGGGATTACACAGTGGTTTATGCAGTGCGAGGAAATGAAGCAAGGAGCTTTGTGTATGTTTGTGAGCACTGGACAGATTGAGCTAGCTACATCTTCAGTCCGTCCACATTTTATAGAGTAAGAGGTCTATGTTTTGGACAGTGTTGTGGTCTAGAACTAGCTGCAGCCTTACAGTCGGCTGGCCTGCCTCAGCTTCCCAAGTGTTGGGATTATAGGCTCATTTCTTAACTCATGTTTTTGAATTTGTTGGTTCTTTAGTTCTGCTTCCCAGTTGCCTCCTTAATTAGTGATGATTGCTCTTTTATTAGATCTTAAAGCAGTTTATTAAAGTATTTTCGCTAGACTTGGGATGCTTTCATTACATTATTTCTTAAAGTTATTTCTTTTTTCAGTTGAATTAAAGTTTTGCTTTTAAAAAAAATCATTTTCTTTACTTAAACCGATTGCATTTTACTAGATGTCTTTTTGTCAAGGTGAAAGATTAGAAGTTAGGAGATATGGTTTGTTGTCTGGTTATAGTCAGATTGCAGCTAATATGGGAAAACTAATTTCTCTTGCCTTGGTTATTTGTAACCATATATAAAAGTATGGACTGAAAATTATCTAGAAATAAGATTTTGAGTTAAAAATAACAGCACATTGTTTTTAAGTTCTTACCATTCATTTTTGGAGTTTAGTTTTGGAAAACTAAACCTATAGAAATCATGCCAGTTTTGGAAGCCGAGTAAGTGCTCTCCATAGTTCTATTCTTTGGTGGTCGTCCCACTTTGGTTTCTGTTGCTGTGATAAAACTCTCCAAGAAAAAAAAAAGCAACGTGGGGAGGAAAGGGTTATTTCATCCTAGAACTCCCAGGTCAAAATCCATCCCTGAGGGAACCTGGAGGCAGGAACTAAAGAAGAAGCATGGAAGATGGTGCTTATTGACTTACTCGCTGGTTTACTTAGGGACTCCTCTTACACAGTTTAGGCTGTGCCTACCTACAGTGAGCTAGACCCTCATCAATACATGGTCTCAGGCTGCTTCCATTGAGGCCTTTCCTCTGTTTAGGTTCCTTCTCAGGTGTGTCAGGTTGACGGCTGAGTTACTATAGTACCATTTCTTCTTGTAAAGATGAAGGTTTTTGAGATAGTAGCCAAATTGTAGACCACCTCTTTATTGCTCTGTAACTACTGTGTTTTTTCACTTTGATTTAGGTAAGTTATTGGTAGCTTCAGATTTAGAGATGGATAGAGGGCCCTGAATAGAATTTACTTAAGTATATGTCTTAGATATACAGTACTTAGAGTATGCTGATTAAAGTAAGTATCATGGAATTAAACTTAGAGGTGAGCTTAAAGAAAGCGCTAGCATAGTAGATTGTTAAACTAGAAATTTCTGGTCTGTATTAAGATACTTTGAAGATTTGTATAAATCTTTTCCAGGTTGAAAGAGAGCATATGAAGAGGTATATATGTATTGGTAGCATTACAAGGCTTTTCCCTTCATTTTTAAATTTTGACAGTTTTCGTACATGTACATAATGAATTTTAGCTGCCCCCTTTTAAGAGTTTCAATTAAATAATAAGCTTAGCTTGATAGTTCATAAAACTGGAGTTTTAAAATGACTTACTGTTATAATTAGGGATGAAATGTGTTAGGTAAAAAAGGAAAATAGTTTGTGCTTCATCTTTTTTTAATGTATGCAGTTATTCTCTTGGTACTTGGTATCATTTTTAAAAGAATTGGATTCATTTATAAAATTTATGTGTGTACTTGTTGAGTGTGGGTTTTTAGGTATGTGTGCTTGTGAATGTCAGGACAACCTTGACATGGTGGTCCTCAGGAACCACCCACTCCTTTCATCCCTCCCTCCCTCCCTCCCTCCCTCCCTCCCTCCCTCCCTCCCTCCCTCTCTCCCTCTTCTCCTCCTTCTCTCCTTCTCTCCTTCCCTCCCTCCCATAGTTTGACTGGCCTACAACTCTCCTAGTAAGGCTAGTCTGGTTGTCCAGCATGTACCAGGGATTCATCTACCTGTTTGTCTTTTCAGAGCTAGAATGAATTACAAGTGTGGTTACCTGATATTTTTTAACAAGGGTTCTCTGTACCAAACCTAAGCAATTAATCAACTTTATCCCCAAGCCCTATACATTTTTAAATTAAATAAATCCATATTAGATTCTTAATACTCACATTGCAAAGTGAGGTGGACATAAAGGAATAGTGGAATTGTTTCTTTCCTAACTGCATGGTGGTTTATATAACTGAGATAGAGGAGTGGCAAAGGCATCCATTTGCTAATCTCTAAAATGGTCTAATAATGACAAATCCACCTTAAAAGCCTGGGAGTAATAATGGGTGTAGGGTTTGGTTTGCTCTTGGCAACCACAGTGACAATAACAAAGGTTGTAGAACTGTGTGGTGGTGTAAAGTTTTCCATAAGGAAAGCATTTCTATTTAAGATACAAATACTCATACCTTTCTTAGCCTAGCAATACTTTATTTAAAAAAACCTACTTTAAGACTTAGATAGTTCTGCTAATAGGCTTCTTAGACTTGAATGTGGAATAACCCTAAGAAATAGAAAAAAAGTCAGTGAATGTAAAATAAATAATTTCTTAGATATTGTAGATAGACAAATTTGCAGTTAATTTTGCTATGACACTCTGTGAGACAGCAAGTACTAAATGTTTGGGTGGTTGAGTTATCTTGAACTGAGGCTGGAGTTAGAGTTCCTGTGTGTGGTCAAGCACTTGTTAGTATGAATGAAGTCCTGGGTTTGATTCCCAGTACCGAGAGAAGGAAAAGCAACAAAAAATGAAGAAGAGGAAAGTAAAATCCTGACCTGATTAAAGACGGCATGAAGTATTTTCTTTTAGAGAAGATAGATAGTACGGTCTTTGGAGTAGGTCAGGAGGCTGACTGGTAACATCTGCTCCTTCCAGTCAGAAGTTTGTGGAACTGTGAAAATTATCACATACATTGTTCTTAGATTGTTTAAAGCTCTGTTCCAAGCAATTTAATAATTCAAAATTTGCATTATTTGTTGGTTAGTTTTGGGATAAATAAATGTCAAGTTTTTAATCCATTTAGAGGTTCTTTATTAAGTTTTGTCTCTGATTACATTTGGAAATTCTTTACCTGCAGGCATTTTTCTCTGTTCCAAACTTTGTGATTATCTACCTATTCGTGTAGAGTTTTAACACATGGCAGTTTATTTTGAGCAGTACCTAATTTAATGGGCAAATTCATTTTTAAAAATAGTTTTCTTATATGTATTTTAGGATTCTCAGAACAATGTGTTAGTATTAATTTAGCTGGCCTTTGAGTTAGTAGACAATAAAAATTTTCCTAGTTTATTTTGTAGTGACTTCAGGTAGATGAGACATTATATGAGTACATTGGACATAAAAAACTATCATCTAATAAGAAATTTTAAGTTAATTTTGTAATTATATCTAAAAGTGATAAGGACTGTCACATTTAAGAAAGTTAAAAATCAATGTTTTCCGTTTCATACTTTGTTTGATAGAATGTTTTGGTGACATGAATAATTCACGAAAGTTAATAAATTTCTTTGAAAAATTTTTTGAGAAGCCATTGTGAAGAATTAATATGTGAAAGCAAAAGTTAGTAAATTTGTAATAAGGTACTGAGCATATGGGCTATACAAGGTATAAATATCCTATAATATGGGGAAATTAAACTTTAACTTCAAATTTATGGAATTTGAGGATGTAAGATATTATAAGTCAAAAACAGTGATAGTGAACAGCCATTTCTGTAACTTGGAGGACTTTTGGTTATGTATATGAGGCAGTTGTCACTTGTCTCCAAGTGAGTATACCTTAGTTCCTCAGTGCATGTGCAGTCTTGGAGCATTCATGGATGGCTGGATGTTCTCATCCAAGTTTTTGATATTAAGGAAATCTAAGCAGCAGCTTAGATTTAAAATGAAACTGTAATGGGATTTATTGTATCAATTATTCATGGCATTACAGGTGATGTTGTAGAGGCAGTACCAAAGAGTGCATGGGTTCTGCCACAGTTGGCATGATGTCCTGGGTTTCTGTCATGATGGAGAGCATGTGTATAACTTAGGAAAGGTTATAGTGCCACAGTGCACAAAATAACTACTGTGAGCGGAATTGGTTGACTCTGGTTTACATTTGGAGTGCAGAAACACTAGTTTGTAGGCAACTCGATGAAACACTTGTCTGAAACTCCAATCTATCGCTAGATGTCAGGTGTTAGTATGAGTACTGAAAGCTGAAAGATAGCTAAAAATGAAACTGTTGTTCTGTCAGTATTATTTACACTTTTAATAATAGCAGTTTAAGGATTTTCCCCCCTATCTTTTCATTAGGGGGTATCTTTATCAGATTCATAAATTTGAGTTTTAAATTACACTCTAATGTGCTTGAGAGAGAATTTATTTTACATAACAAATATTTAATTTTAAAAACTCAAGGTGTTACTCTGAATAGAGCACTCCTGTTTTGCTATATGGAGAAATCTGAAGAGTTTTTTTGAAGCAGGACAGTCAGATTTTATATGAATAAAGTTGAAGATATTTCTGTTGTCATTTTCTTTAACTGACAAGTACTGTATTGATAAGATCAACTGAATTATCTAAATGTGTTCTTATGATTGACTGAATTCTTGAAGACAGGCATTCATGTTATGTTTGTTTCCAAGTATTTAGTAAGTAGACTTCCCAGATTAATTTTGATGTTGGTAAGGTTCTGTGTTGTTAAGCATTTTATAAGGAAGTGATGAAAATTTAAGAATTCTCAAATTAGTTAACCTAACTTAGAAAATTTGATTTATAAATTCTATTAAATTTTTAATGCTCAAGCTTGTGTGATTACTGGGGAAAACTAAGTTTTGAGAAGGAAACAGTACTATAAGCAGTGTTGGAATCTGGAGACCTGGACCTGATTAGTTTGTCTCCAAGTGCAGGGTTGAGTTGTACCTCACCACTGTCCAGCTGAATAAGAGAAGTTCTTAATCATAGTATGTCTAGTGGAAATCATTGGTTTTCAGTTTCCTCATAGCAACATCCTACTGATGACACTTTTTTTCCTTAAAAAAAAAAAAGTTAAATATTTTATGAATGAGTACTCTGCACGTATACCTGAATGCTAGAAGAAGGCATCAGTTTCTATTATAGACACCATTTGGTTGCTGGGAACTGAACTCAGGACCTCTGGAAGAGCAGCCAGCATTCTTAATCGCTGAGCCGTCATCTCTTCAGCCCCTGATTACACTACCTTCTGATAATTGCCAAACTTAGTTTACTTTGCTTTTCTATTGTTGTGGTAAACACCACGACCAAAAGCCACTTGAAAAAGGAAAGGTTATTTCTTTTCATCTTACCCCTTCAGGTTACAGTCCTTCACTTAGAGAAGTGAGGCAGGAACAGAAACAAGCCAAAGAGCAGCACACTGCTTTAATTCTCCTTGTCTGCTTTCTTCTACAATACGGACACCTGCCCAGGAGTCTTGAGACTTCCCACATCAATTTTCAGTGAAGAAAATGTTTCACAGACTTGTCTATAGGTGATCTATGCATTTTTTTTAACTGCGTCACCTCTCTCACACAACATTAGCTTGTGTTTGGTTTACAGAAAACTGACCAGAATAGCATGCTACCCAGAAACAGGTTGGTTTACCCAAAGTTGCAGATTAACCAGCCAACCAGCTTAGTTTTTTCTTTTTTCCTAGTATGCTGCAATTCACATTCTCAGATGATTATACCATTCAAATTGCAGGTAATAATTCTAGAAATATTTCTAATATGTGATCTGAGAAAGAAGTGATAAACATGTAATTTTGATCAAAGTAGAGAAGAAATGAGAAGAGCTGTATCTTTTAGAGAAGATTTTTACTGTGATGTGAGAAACATTGCTATAGACCTATGGATAATTCTTTGGGGAAAGGGTCAGTAAAGTGCTTCTGGCTTTTAAAGTCGGGTACCGCTGGGCCTTGGTGGCGCACGCCTTTAATCCCAGCACTCGGGAGGCAGAGGCAGGCGGATCTCTGTGAGTTCGAGACCAGCCTGGTCAACAAGAGCTAGTTCCAGGACTGACTCCAAAGCTGCAGAGAAACCCTGTCTCGAAAAACCAAAAATAAATAAAGTCGGGTACCTAATTGGTATTGACAGTCCCTGCTTTGGAGCATTTTGTGTGGAGGGTCCATGGTTGCAGTTTTCCAAATGAGTTCTATGGTTGCAGTTTTCCAAATGAGTTCTAAAAAAGGAGACTCCTAGGATTCCAGGTGTCCTGAGGAAGTTGAATGACCAAGGTGAATTTTGGAATTAGCATAACAATTTCCCAAAGAGAATATGTAGTGTATGGGTTTGGGCTCTGACAACTATGATCTCAAGAAACAACACTTTGTGGCCAGGTAGAAGAGGATGAACTTGAAAGAAGGAATGCATCCAGATAGGGCCAAGCCAGAGAATAGCTTGAAAATTAAGGCTAGATGATGGAAGAGACATTAAGATACAGATTTTTTTTTTTTAAATCAGTAGTTAAGGTGAACTCCAATGATGCTTTTGTTTTTCTGGTGTTTTGTATTTATTTTAAAAATAAACTTGGGATTCTACTGTCAACATTACTTTTTAATAGAATTTTGTATTAAAGTATTTGGGAGCCTATATGCACTTAGGTCCAATGTGAATATTTTGTGAAATCATGGTGATGATAATGACTTCGATACAGTCATTATCATGATTTAGATCCCAGTTTTCCCCACACTTCTTATTTGTGTATGTGTGGGGGCATATTACATCCAGTGTGATTATTATTTTTATTGTTGTATTCCCCAGTATATTAGTGAGTCAATATGTAATGTGCAACTTGGGGTATAAAGTAACAGTTGATTCTTACACCAGGTGCAATGCTAAAGACATCACATGTGGTTTAATTTATTCAAGACCATAGCCAACAAGTACAGGGACCTCTTACATTGTCCTTTTATAACTACTTTCACTCTGTCTTAATGTTTCTAACCTTTAACATTGCCTTACCTGCTTTTCATTTCTAAAAATAGTATCTCAAAAAGTAATATAACTTGAATGTTATAGTAGGTAATTTTGGGGAGAGTGCACCACCCACTAGTCCTTGAGCATTTATTTTTGTATGCTTTTTGTTTTAATTTATGCAAATGAAAGCTGTTGACTGAGGCAAGAGAGGAAGAGAAGAAATGAGACTAATAATAAACTATCAAAAATTTAAAGAACGTGTCTGATGAGGCAAAGACTAGAAATGCATCTGGATGATTAAAACTGAAAAGGAGATGGAGAACAGGTCAGGCAGGATTTGGGGGTTTTGTGAAGAAACTTGAGGATATTTAAATGTAGGCATGAATAGGAAGGAGGTAGTTGAGAAGAACTTCAAACTAAGGAAGACTAGCTTATGGTTTGGGTTTCTTTGAAGTCAAGTTAGGATTCATAGCATAGGTAGAGAATTTAGATGTTACGTATTAAGGGGAACAGTTGCTCTAAGAAATAAACAGTAAGTTAAGTTGTAGCTTTGGGGATTTGATGGGGAAAAAACAGCTCCCCCAATAAGTAGATGAAAGGAGGTATAGAAAAGGACTCAGAAGAGCTTATTGTTAGTCTCTCTTCACCCACCCACATACACCTTTTGGTGGTACCTTACAGACTGCTGAAGAGAAATAGTGACAAACAGAATGCTCAAGTATGTATTCCTTGGGGCTACTTATGTTAGCACACTTTAATGTTTATGTTTAACACACACATTAGAAAAGCTTAAACCTGTACTTTCCTATTTCGTTTAGAATTTCATTTGGGGAATTTTCTATGGCTTTGAAAAATGTTTGAAGCCACTAGAATAAAGCCCTAGGATGAATAAAGTAAAACATTTTGTTTTCTCTATTTTGATGTGCTAGGATAAGTGCTAATAAAATGTTTTCAATATTGGGTAGTGGCAAGGTCAGCATTTATTTGTTAACATGTTCATTTACCTAAATAATCATTTATTAACCCTCGGAAGTTTGTTAGGTCGCTAGTAAACAGGTCTAATCCTGAGTCTTACACAGGACACAGACAAGTTAAGTTGATCGGTGATGCAATATAGCATGAGACCTTCAGAAATTCCTCGTAGAGAGGCATAGAATGAATTTCTGATGAGGATTATAATTACCAAGAATTGTTGTCCTTTTTAAATTTTTTATTCTTTTTTTGTCCTTTTTTAATTGTTGCTGCCTTTTAAACTATGGCTATTCTAGTTAGCAAGTGCATCTCTGCTCCCCCTCAGGCCGCAATTCTTTCAAAGCTACCAATGGAATGGATCTAAATCTCTGACCCTCTAAAGAATTCAAGATTCAAAGGTTGAATCGCTCCCCAGAGGCTGAATAGCAAGCAACTCACTTTCTGGTATCTCCCATGAAGTTTTCCTCCTCCAGCACTCCTCCTTATAAACAAACCCTTCTCCACCTGGCTCTCCCTACTACTTCCTGTAGTCAGCTAGTTGCTGACTCAGCCTCCTGACCACAGGTGACTTTTAATCAAACATGTCCTTGCATCATTAAACAAATGTTCCAGAGCATAAACAAAAGTAACATACCTTAAAATAATATTCTACAATAAAAAATTAAAGCACATACTGTGCAACGTAAGGGTGATTAAGCGAAACTTGAAACAAGAACAAAGAGTGTGCAGAAAGAAGGGACTAAGGTAGTATAAACAGCTTATGGAAGTATGTGACGCTTAGACAGATATGAGAAAATGAGGTTTGGAAATGGGTGGGTAAATTCTAGTAGACAAGTCAGTTTCTATATTTAATAGATCAAAAACTGGAGAAAGCATAGCATTTAAGAACTGAATGTCTCTTCTAACTTGAAAGTGAAAGTTTTTGAAAAATTGAAATATTCTGCATTATCAAAGCTTTAGTCAAAGTGTATTTATAATATTTTACTAAAAGGTACAGATCTGTAGAAAAGGTCACCAGTCTTACTACATGAAATGTATTCTTCATGAAGATTGTAAAACAGGACCGTTAAAAACTTCATCTTGCTAAAGTAAGAAGACTGAAAAGAAATTGAGTGGTTTTAGAGGTCATATTAAAATACTTATATTTGGGCCAGAAAGATGGCTCAGTGTTTTAAGAGCATTTGAAGCTCTTGCCAAAGACCTGAGTTGAGATTCCAGCACCTACATTAGTCATCTCATAACTACGTGTAACTCATGTTCTTAGGGATCTAATGTTTTCTTGTCTCTGCAGTCACTGGTGGCACACAAACACATGTAAATTAAAAAAAATTTTTTTAAAGCAATAATTGTGCAAGTTTTGATCTGAAGGACACATTATAAATACTCCAGGCTTTTTTTCATGTAAAGTTTACTTTTAAATTTTTTAACTTAAGGTGTGTGTGTGTGTGTGTGTGTGTGTGTGTGTGTGTGTGTGTGTTATAGCAGGTATGTTGCTCTAATCATTCTCTGTATTAGATCTTTAAGACAGGGTCTTCTACTGGATCCTGGCACTAGACTATCAGTAAGCCCCAGCCAGCAGTCCTATCTCTATCCTCAGTTATAGGCATGTGTGACCACCTCTCAATTTTCTTGTGGGTTTTAGGGATTTGAACTCGGCTCCCCATTTTCACTCAACAAGCACTCTTGGTTGAGCCATCTTCTCAGGCTTAGTCATATTTTCAGTTGACCAGAATTCTTTACAGGGTAAAGTGCGATGTTAGATACATCTGTGTTGTATGGTTATCAGTCAGAATTTAGCATATCTGTTTCCTGATACATGTATGTGGTAAGAACATTCAAGATATTTTGAGCTATTTAGATAACTTTGCTAACTATAATCACCTTGTAACCAGAATCCCAAATTTTCTGGTGCTTATTAGAGAAAAGTTTAAATATAATTTTAAAAATCTTTGTTTTCTTATAAACACTAAAGATAATTTAGTTTAAGAAAAGTTTAAATATATTTTTAAAAATCTTTTGTTATGTTTTGTTATAAACACTGAAGATAATTTAGTTTACTAATGTGCTACTTATTAGTGTTTCTATCTTTTTCGGTTTTTGAGAGAGGGTTTATCTGTGTAACAGCCCTAGCTGTCTTGGAACTCACTTTGTAGATTGGGCTGCCCTCGAATCGACAGATATTTGCCTGCCTCTGCTTCTTGAGTGCACTACCACTGCCTAGCATCATTAGTGTTTCTTAAAGTATGTTCTGAGTTTGATAGATACTAGAGGGTAAGTAGTGTTGTGGCCAAACAAGTTAGGGAAATTTTGGGTTAAACAAAATTGAAAACCGATTTATCTGGAATCTGAAAGGCTTTACTGACACTGGCCAGAAGAGCATATTGTACATAATTTGTAATGCATATTTTATTAAAGCTCCTTTTTTCTAAAGAGATTCTGCCAAGCCTTACATGTATATGTGTGTGTGTATAGTCTAGACTGCTGTTGGTTTTTTAAAATTTTTTTAAATATTTATTTATTATGTATGCAATATTCTGTCTGTGTGTATGTCTGCAGGCCAGAAGAGGGCACCAGATCTCATCACAGATGGTTGTGAGCCACCATGTGGTTGCAGGGAATTGAACTTAGGACCTTTGGAAGAGCAGGCAATGCTCTTAGCCACTGAGCCATCTCTCCAGCCCCTAGACTGCTGTTTTTAATTATATCTTCATAACAGGAATGTCTTCTGGAGTAAGATTTCTCTTAGTTGGCTTAGTGCTAGATGGATATTTATTAACCAACTTTAAAAAATATTTATGTGCTGGGTGGCGGCGGCGCATGCCTTTAATCCCAGCACTTGGGAGGCAGAGGCAGGCGAATGTCTGTGAGTTTGAGGCCAGCCTGGTCTACAAAGTGAATTCCAGGACACCCAGGACTGTTGCGCAGAGAAAACCTTTCTCAAAAAAACATATATACACGCATAGGCGTGTGTGCTAGTCTGCAGAGTATAATAAAACCTAAAGATGTATCTCAGTGGTAGAATGTTTGCCTTGCATGCTCAAGGCCTTGAGTTTTATCCCCGGCATTGAGGAAGGGGAAAATAAAAAGAATATAACAGATAATATGAGATATCATGAAAGGATTTATCTATTTACATAGCCTTCAGGATTATTTTAAGAAAGTCATATTAAGATTGCCCAGTGGGTAAAATAGTTTGAAATTTGGGCTTAAGGCTTTTAGGCATGGGCTCAAGGCCCCTTTTCAGTACTACAAGTTACTGCGTTCCTTTATTAATGTGTGTTACACTTTACTGGTGGTTGCCATTAATGTTTCATATTCTAGACCTATTAAATACCAGTATAGTAATCCAATTTGATGTTATCATAGGTAACATCTATCGTACAACTTCGGTAGGTAAATATAAAGTTGTAAGATAGTATATATTCTAATTTAATTCATTTTAGATTTTGAGAATTTATTAAAAGATGAAATATTGAAAAGGAGGTGCTGTGGGAACTCCTTCAACTAATAGTTTTTAAGATACTGGCCCATTTTGGTTGTGGTCAAATGTACTATATATACAGATGTAAAAACGTGCTCAGCCCCTTGGCTGCGGGATTCGATTCTTGTTTTCGGCTCATGCGGAGGACTGCTGATCTGTGAGTCTACCCCTAAATAAAGAGACCTTTATTCTCTTTATTCTGAGCTAGCGTGGGACTATTATATTATAATCGACAACAAACATGTTTCAAATACTGCCAAAAGTTAATCAGGTGTGTAGAGTTGTTAATGTGGTCCATCTTTTTATAGTAGATCGCTATTTTACTGTTGAAACTTGCTGGATGCAACAGATAGAACAGTTAGACTTTTGTCTCATGCACCCCCCCCTAAAGTTTTTTGGTAAATTAAAATTTTAGCATGATGGAGACATGATGGTGCACACTTTAATCCCAGCATTTGAGAGGCAGAAGCAGGCAGTCTCTTAGTTTGAGGCCAACATGGTCTGTATAGTAAGTTCCAGAACAGCTGGAGCTATGGAGATAAACCCTATTTCGAAAAACAACAAAAGTTAGCATAGATGGTATATTAAATATATTTTAGCTTTTTATAATGAGACTTTAATTGTTTTAAATTTTGAATTATTATTTATAATAGTTTCAGAACACTGACTATGGGTTTTTAAAATTTTTTTTTTTTTTTTGCTGCTAAAAAGGTTTTAAAAATCAAATTTTTAATCTGCACCTGCAGACTGCTGCTAGGGCTATAGATGTGTACCACCAGATTCCAGGCCTCTAGTATCTGAGATAAAAACCCAGAACATTATGCATCCTCGGCCACCCCTGCCCCAAAACTGTGTTTATCAGTGTGTAGTATTGGCACTGGCTAGCATGTTAATTTACAGAACTACGTTTAGTTTACATGAATTTATAGCAACTTTCTTCTTCAGTGTACTGAATGGTAGAGTAACTTTGTTATGTGAACTAAGTGGTTTAACAAAATCTGAACATTCTCTTGGAGTGTAAACAGTGTTGACTAGCCTAAACAGTGTAATTTTTGAAACTCTTTTTACTTAACATTACATAGCAAATATTTTTGTTTGTCTGGGACATAATGGGTGCCTATGTCTTTTTTTGACATAATAGGTGAAGTATTATAGACATCTTGCACCTGATCACCTGCTGCAAATCTGTCATCGACTAGGACCTCTTCTTGAGCAAGAAATTCCTCAGAGTGTTCCTGGAGTTCAAACTTTATTAGGAGCTGGGAGACAGTCCTTGTTACGTACAAATAAAAGTATGAACAATTTTTTTAATTTAGACACTTTTTATCAATCTTTATATTTTACTTTTGTATTTATAAAATGTATGTTTTGATAGGCTGCAAGCATGTGGTATGGAAAGGATCTGCTCTGGCTGCACTACATTGTGGAAGACCACCAGAGTCTCCAGTTAACTATGGTAGCCCGCCCAGCATTGGTGAGTCGAGTTTACTCCTATCATGTTGTGATGTCCTCTCGGTAAAAGACTATAGAAAATAAAGTTTTAAATTATTATGATATAGAGCTTTATATTATGCATATCAACATTCAAAGATGCAAAACCTCTCAGATTACGTAAGTAAATAATAATGGTCATAATGTACAATTATAAATTATAGGCATTGTTTCTTATGAAGATTGGTCCTCTCAGTGTTTTATTTTTTTCTCAAACTTCCTTACTAAAAGTTGCATTATGTTTATTTAATTAATATTACAATTCCAGTTCATTGTAATCTTAGTAAAGATTACATCTAGTTTGGTTTTCTTTTAATAAGCATTACATATTTTTATCTAAAGTTTCAAAGAGAATGAATTTGCAAATAAGTTTCCCTCTTGAATTGCTTTTTAGACACAGCCCATCGCCTCTATTATAACTAGACTTTCTAGACATAGCCTATCACTTTTATTACTACTAGACTTTCTAGACATAACCTGTCACTTTTATTACTACTAGACTTTGTCTTGTGAATTAATAGAACGTTCTCAGGTATAGACTTTTCTCTCTTCAAGTATATTGTCTGATATTATAATCTTAACTTTCTGACTTTACCTTTGCTCTTCCCAAAGAAATAATAAAAAGGTAAATTATGACATTTTAGAGATATTTATTTCGTCTACCATTCTGTCAGCCCCTGGCTATTAGAGATCTTCTGCTTGTTTTAGCTTCTTTTCTCACGTGCCCGCTCCTGCCTGATGTCTTTTAGTGGGGCTAAAAATTCTTAGTATTTTAAAATAATGTTCACTTCATTACTTTTCCTTTCTAGAGCTTCAGTTAATCAAATAAAGAACTTTTTTTTTTTATTTAGTCTGTTACTCTCTTTTCTGTTTACATTTTTTTATTTCTGTTACACATTCTGGATCATTTCATTTTACCTGTTTTCTAAAAGTATCCTGATATTTGTATGATATATAATTATAGTTGGCTCTTTTTTATTGATAAGATTTATCACCATTTTAGTATTAATCTAAGATCAAAAAATCTATAAAATATGCTATACTGCTTTTTCCTATTCATTTCTTCCCTTCAGTTCATACTTTAACCCTCTATGCATAATCCTCACTTAGCACCCCTCACCCAAGCATCTTCATTTCCCATCTGCTTTCTCAGTAGCTGTTTTTCTTTCACAACTCATTTTCTTGTGCTTTCTTCATTGCAGTTTCAGCATAACAGTTTTTTTGTAATATTTATTTATTTATTATGTATACAATATTCTGTCTGTATGTCTGCAGGCCAGAAGAGGGCACCAGACCCCATTACAGATGGTTGTGAGCCACCATGTGGTTGCTGGGAATTGAACTTAGGACCTTTGGAAGAGCAGGCAATGCTCTTAACCTCTGAGCCATCTCTCCAGCCCCAGTTTTATAATTTGTGATTAGTCTTTTAAACATCTATTTTTCTTTTTATATTGCCCTTTGATTCTTAATTTATCTGTCTTTAAATATACGTCTCATTTCCATTTGACATAATGCTAACTTAAAATTCTTTTCACTTTTCTATCCTCTGGAAACATTGTAAAAACTTCTGTAAAAGGGGGCATTGCCCCTCCAAGGTCATTTTTTCTTTCATTTTTTTTTTCTTTAAAATAGGATGGCTCTTAAAGCTTATACCTAAGTTCTTTTGTTTAAATTTCCATTTCAAGTTACAGTTGACAAAGCAAAGGAGTATGTTTTTGAAAAATGCACGATTTCCATGGGGAGTTTAGTATTTATAAAGTTGTGCTTTCATTTCTTAAGTAAATAATTGATCAAATTGATCAACTTAAAAACTTATTTTTAAGTTATATATGAGATTAAAATTTCCCCCACCCCATGATTATCTGACAAACAACTTACTACGAATTCAGATGCACTCGCCACTCCTTTCATTTCTCTCCATATCTTTTCCCATAGTGATATTGAGTTTGTGTTTTCATCTTTGTAAATGAAACAGTTTGTCATCTTTTCATTAGGTCTTGACTTTTTCAATTTCTTCAAGAATCCTTTGAATTTAATATTTGAGCATTTCCTGGAAAAATTTTTCAAAATTGAATAATTCATAGTCAGGCTGAGTAGATCTTCTATAGATATTAGTGCTGTATTCAGTTCCTCCGGTAAGACTCAATGAAATAAAATAAAATAGTCTCCCACAAAATAATTTACTTTTATTACATAAGTGCTTTGATTGTTTTTATACTTAGTGCCAGTATAAATAAATGTTAGTGTAAAATATCTTTGAGTTTGCAGAACAAGTGGTGTCATTTGCATATCATATCAGCTCTGTTAAGAGACCCCTTTTAGAACACTCCTGCATTACTGGTGGGAGTGCAAGCTGGTATAGCCCCTTTGGATTTCAGTGTGGAGAGTTTTCAGAAAATTAGGAAACAATACCACTTTTGGGTATATATCCAAAGCAGGCTCAACCGTGCCACAAGGACATGTGCTTAACTATGTTCATAGCAGTATTGTTTGTCGTAGCCAGAACCTGGAAACAGCCTAAATGCCCCCCTACTGAAGAATGGATAAGGAAAATGTGGTACATTTACACAATGGAGTACTACATAGCAGAAAAAAAAATGACATCTTGAAATTTGCAGGCAAATGGATGAAGCTAGAAAACATCATTTTGAGTGAGGTAACCCAGACCCAGAAAGACAATTATCATGTGTACTCAGTCTTAAGTAGCTTTTAAACATAAAGCAAAGAAAACCAGCCTACAAATCACCATCCCAGAGAACCTAGACAACAATGAGGATTCTAAGAAAGACATACATGGATCTAATTTACATGGGAAGTAGAAAAAGACAAGATCTCCTGAGTAAATTGGGAGCATGGGGACCTTGGGAGAGGGTTGAAGGGGAGGGGAGAAGCAGGGAGGGGAGCAGAGAAAACATGTAGAGCTCAATAAAAGTCAGTAAAAAAAAAAAAAGAGACCCCTTTTATTAATGAAGAAACCAAATTATAGACTTGGTAACAAATCTAGTGTGTTCCCTGGTTGCTTTGGTTTGCAGCTTCTGCATTTAGTTTTATATCATTATTATATAGCACTTTTGTACTTCTGTGGAATGACTTAGGCTTTAACATACCAGCTGTGTCCATGTATTATTTGAGTACAGCAATTGTTGGAAGTATGCCTTAGTATAGGGACTCTAGAACAAGTTTATGTATTGTCAGATAAGTACTTGAATTTGAAATCAGGGACTCAGTTTCTTAAGAAAATTATAGGAATCTTCATGTGTTAGTTAGACTTAGAACTGAGGATGACTTTGAACTTGAGAGTCTCCTCTCTTTACCTCTTGAGAGCTGAGATTGTAGGTGTGTACCTTACCACACCTTTTCTCACTCAAGGGATAGAACTCCGTGTTTTCACTGTATAAGAACTCTACCAGCTAAGCTACATTCCTAACCCCAAATTTTTTAGTTTGAATAATTGGATTTGTTTTACTTAATTAACTTTTGCTGTTAGTTGCATCCTTTCCAGTTTCGTTTTTATTGCTGCCACAATAAATTATCTTAAAGCAAAACTTAAAGTTAATTCTATGCATTTCTCACTTAAATGCATTTTTACTGTAATTTAGTTAAAATGATTCTGTCACATGTTCTTTTCTTAGTTTTTTCTCTTGATACTTGTCCTTTTGTATTTTGTGTGCTAATCATACTAGACTTACTTTGTTTGGGGCCTTTTCTCTTTCTTTTTTCCTTTTAATTGAGATAGATTCTCATTGTGTATTTCAGGCTGACTTTGCAGAGTTAGAATTACAAGTCTCTACCACCTTGTCTAGCTCTGTCACTGACTTCTTGAAATTTTTATTGCATATATTTTGTTTGTGAGTGGTGTGCACATGCATGTACTGCACATGTGTATGGAGGTCAGAGAACAACTTGTGAGGATTGATTTTTTTTTTCTTATTTTTTTTATTTTTCCCTACCATGTTGGTCCTAGGGATTAAACTCCAGGTAATTTGACTTGTTAGCAAATTCCTTAATCCTCTGAACCATTTCCTGTCTCTACTTTTTAAATGTTCTTTTAAGACTCCAGGGTGCATGCTGTTTTCTCAACTTGGGACTATACCCCCCACACACATATTTTGTCTATTTTTCAGTTTTTAGATTTCTAGAGAAGTTACTATATCTTTATTTGATAACACCACGTTTGTACCAGGCATTTTCTTTTGGGTCACCCCAACCAGCTCCCAAATCATGACATGGAGACTTCTTATTAGGCTTTTTTTCTGGCTAGCTCTTTTAACTAAAAATAACCTGTTTATCTACCTTTTGCCTAAGGGCTTTTTACTTTTTCTTTCCCTGCTTCTTGTGTCTAGCTGAGTGGCAGCTGCTTGCTTTCTCACACCAGGTGTGTCTCCTCATATTATTCTACTCCTCATATTATTCTACTTTCCTTGCTTTTTTCTCTAGCCTCATATTATTCTTTCTCCTCATATTATTCTACTTTCCTTGCTTTTTTCTCTAGCCTAGGTTTCTTCTCCTAATTATTCTCTCTGCCTTCCAGCCCTTCCTATCTCTACTGCATAGCTATTGCCTGTTTAGCTTTTTATTAGACCAATCAGGCACCTACCTCAAGGTACCTTAGGCAGGCAAGGTGAAACAAATGCATCACACATCCTTACATTGTTAAGCACATGCAGCATAAACAAATGTAACATGGCTTTGCCCAGTTAAAATAATATTCCACAACAATGTTATAAGTTTTTATTTCCTGTCTTTCTTTGTTGCTAAACTCAATCTCCACAAGTGTAAGTACCATGTCTTCATTTCTCTGTTAACATCCTAAACTTGGCTCAATGAGCTCTGTAAATGTTAGTTGGCTCAAAGTTAAATGACTGAGATGTTTGACATAGAGAAAACTATATAACGTTTTAAGGCTAGACATCTAAGTTTGATCTCCAGCCCTAACCAAAAACTAATTTTTTTTTCTGAGACAGGGTCTCTGTGTAGCATTGCCTGTCCAGGAACTCACCCTGAACACCAGGCTGGCCTTGAATTTAGAGATCTGCCTGCCTCTGCCTCCCAAGAACTGGGATTAAAGGTGTGCATCACCATACCTGGCCAAAAACTAAAAAAAAAATTAAAGAATTTTTTTTGCCAGTTTTTAAAATTTAAAAGTACTCGTTTATTTTTTTGCCAGTTCTTAAAATTTAAAAGTACTCATTTATTGTAGTATTTTCTAGTTGAAGTAGCATCAGATTGATTTCTAGTAAAGAAAAGGGGAAATAAATACCATCTCTAGGAATAATAGTCGTTCTTTTCTTTTTCATTTTATTTCCTGTGTATTTGGCTCATGTAAATTTTTGCATAATTCCTGGGAATTACATTTCTTCCTGCCTGAAATTTCACCTGCTTTGCTTCTTTTTGGACCTTGTTCATCTCCTAAAGTATTTACTAAATCTGTTTTGTTTTGTTTTTTTTAAGTAAAACCACTGAACACCAAAACTGAACATGTGAGGATTTAGCTCCTTAAGTATACCAGTCTTTTTATTTACATTAGTAAAATTAGGAGAAAAACTTTCATGGTTATTCTGATGCCCAAGAGATTATTTCTATCTTCTATTTCCCATTATTTCTCTTAATTATTATTATTAACCTTATTATGAGATTGTCCATTTAATACTGTAATCATCATCTTTGGCTGAAGTTGGAGCTGTTCATTATGTAATTTATCTTCTGCTCTAGGTATTGCTGTAGAAATGAACCAAATCATGTTGAAATATTTTCCATATGTTATCTGGCCTTCAAATTGAGATTTTTAATTTGTCATTTTCTGCACGTCTTTATTAAAAGTAACCTCAGAATAATTTTCATGTTTCTAGAGCGCATTAGATTTTTCCTTTTAAATGCTAAATAAGATAGAAGTTAGCTATCTTTGATCTATCTTTTACTTTAAAGCACAGTGAATTTGTGTGCGTGTGTGTGAGTATTCCTGTGTAAATGTATGTATGTGCAGGTACAAACCCATGCATACACATGTGGAGGCCAGAAGTATATCACATGTCATACTCAGTTCTTGAATCAGGATTTCTCATCAAGTCTCTCGGATATCACTGTCTCTGCCTCTTCAAGCACTGAGGCCGTAAATGATGTCTGGGTTTTATGTGGCTGCCCTGGTCCAAACTCAGACACTATGTATGCCTAGCAAACATTTTATTTTCTGAGCCATCCCCTCAGTGAGAGATTTCAAACTTAAAACCAAATGTAGTCATACTTTCTTTTTGGTTGCCATTCCACAAATAATGACATGGTAACTTTACTAATTATAAAACTTGGCTGTTAGCTTAAGCTTGTTCCCAGCTAGTTCTTATAACTTAAACTGTTTCTATTAGTGTAAGTTCTGCCATGTGGCTTTTTATTGTTCATTCTGTAAGTCCAACTTGCTCTGTTGTGTGTCTTGCTGGTATCTCCCGAGTGCTAGATTTATCTCCTGAGTTCCTCTCTCTGCAGAAATCCTGCCTAACTTCTCCTACCTAGCTGTTGGCCACTCAGCTCTTTATTAGGCTAATCAGAATAAAACAGTGAGCATTTTCACACAGTCTGATCAAATATCCTACAACAACTAAAATTGAGGGCCTGTTGTGTTTATCTTCTGGCTTACAAGTCAGAATATGAGATAGGTGAAATTTTTTTTGTTGTTGATTTTGTTTTTTGAGGTATTGTCTTGTGATGGAGTCCTATGCTAGCTTTATGCTTGTTCTTTCTGCCTTGTTCTCCTTTATGCTGGGGTTACAGACGTGTTCCATTGTTCCTACCAACATGTAAATTCTCTATATCAATTTTCAGACCATATAAAATTGGCAGTGGGCAATTTCTGTAACATAATATACCTTCATATTCTTTAATATCCCTATTTTTAATGCTTTTTGTGATTAAATTTCTTGAATCTTAAGTATTTTCTATCAAAATTTGAATGTAAGTTAATCTTTTTAGATATTATAGAAAGAATAGGAGAAAGCTTGGAAAATAGAGAAAAGCTTTTTTAAAAAAATCAGTGTAATGGTTATGTGATATTATTTTGGGATATTTCCTTTTAGTCTTTTCTTACTATTGATGTAAGCAACACGGAGTATACTCTGGCACCATAGTGTTGGGTTCATCATAATTTACTTCCAGTTTTCTTTCTGTTGAGGCATATAGTTTCTTATGGTAAAGATAAGAATATATACACAGTGCTTTGAGTAGTTTCTAGAATGTAGGATAGTACTCAGTAAATGTTACCCATTATGAGCCATTATTTCCAGATTCATTGCATTGACATTTCTCAGTGTTCTTGAACTTCATCTGCTAATATTTAACTTTTAAAAAATACAGTTATTTTTGTTTATGGGTACATCTGTGCTGCAGTGCTCCCATGAAGGTCAGAGGGCAACTAGTAGTCAGTTCTCTCATTCCTGGGGATCAAACTCCAAAGGCTTTGGGGCAAGGGGCTTTAACCATTGTATCATCTTTTTGGCCTAGTTTTTATGTTTCTGAAGTCCTTCTATCATGACCCTCTCTAGCTATAATGGTTGGAAGTTGATAGCTTTCTTCTTCAGTGATTTTTTTTTTTCCAACATATTTGATGTATAGTTTTTAGTGTCATGCCTTAGAGAATTATAAATAGTGTTTTGTTGTTTTTTTACTGCCACTGTCATACATTTTTTTTGTATTAGAACCCTTTTGTGGTCCTTTGAAATAGCATTTTGAGTAAATATATGCCATATTAAATATTTGATACCATACAGTATATTTGTGTGATAGGAATCCTGAAATCACTATTATCCTGTAAGGACAAGTATTTGTTTAGCATGAACTTAGGATCATAGAGAAATTGCTCTCTGAATGTTTGAATACACAACTATTTCACTAAAATTGAAGATGGGACACATGATAATTTGGGATTTTTAACTCTTTGTTCTAATTAAAATTTAGTTTCATAGATTTCCAAAGTCTTTAATACAGATATTGATTGTAAGCCTTATTTATATTCAGAAAGCCTTCTTTGACATCATGAAGATTAAATGAAACCTAGTTACAGATTATGCACAGTTCATTTTTTTTTAATTTAGGAAACATTTGGGTATATTATTATAAATCCTATTTATGTAAACATTTTACTTAGTTAAACTCAAAACATTCATCTGTGAGTGTTTTGTAAACCATGGTCACAGAATTAAATTAGACAAAATACTAAATTTTAATATACATTATTTGAAACAATCTTCTGTGAAAATGCCCCAATGTTACTTATCTGAGTTCGTAATTTGTATTAAAGAAAAAAAAAGCCTGGGGTTGCTCAAATTGTGCCGAGATACTTTGTGTATTTTGCCTCTTCATTTTCTTCTCTTCTAATTGTTCTTTTATAGAAATTGTTTCTCTGGGTTTGGAATCTGCAGCAGCTTATCTTGTATTCTTTAGGTTGATAGACAGGATTTGTTTTTGTAAATTTGTAGTTCCAGGGCCCTCCGGTTCTAATGTTAATGAGGAAACAACTTTCCTACATGAGAATAGGTAGTATAGCAAATGTTATATTCGCTTTAAAGAGCTTTTAAAAATTATAGTTAATTTTGATCTTTGAGCTTGGGTACTTTATTGTTTTTACTTGAATGCTTGTATATTACTTTGCAAAAGGAGAAAAAGTCTAAGATTTGAGAGGGAAACCATATTCCTGCTTTAGTATTTATTTGTTGATTTTTGCCGTATGTATTTTTTACTGTCATTGAAAATGTAGTTACCAGGCAGGCGGTGGTGGTACACCTCTTAAATCTCAGCACTTGGGAGGCAGAGATAGGTGGATTTCTGTGAGTTGAGGTCATCCTGGTCTACAGAGTGAGTTCATGGACAGCCAGGGCTGTTATACAGAAAAACCCGGTCTTGACATACCAAAAAGAAAAAAAAAACAACATATTTATTACGATATTGTAGTAATATTGTCTGTGACAGCTGTTTGTGTGCTTGTGCATGTGCATACACGTATGCTTTTTCCTACCTTAAGTGAACTTGGTACAACTAATGCCTGTATAACAAACTGG
The DNA here is from genome assembly GCA_028555095.1 of Dicrostonyx torquatus. Lineage (NCBI taxonomy): Eukaryota > Metazoa > Chordata > Mammalia > Rodentia > Cricetidae > Dicrostonyx > Dicrostonyx torquatus. The sequence continues at coordinate 4,744,451 of JAQHUG010000042.1, read as the reverse complement.
GGTAATGTTGCTGAAGTTTATCCAAATCATCTGCATTGAAGATTTGATCCAGCTATAAGAACTCAATAATGAAAGATGTCAGTTTATCAGCAAATGATTCTAAATTGAGACTTGCAATAAATATTTTTACTTAATTTCTTCAAAATTAGTTAATCAAGATTGAAATAGTTTAAAATAGACTAATGAAAAATACCCAGAAATATTAAAATGCCATTAATTGTAAAATAAAATGCTTAGTAATGTCATAGATTGGCCTACCATAATTGTTAATCACAGTTTAAGTAGAAAAAAGAATCATTAAAATTTAGCCGGGCAGTGGTGGCGCACGCCTTTAATCCCAGCACTTGGGACGCAGAGGCAGGCGGATCTCTGAGTTCGAGACCAGCCTGGTCTACAAGAGCTAGTTCCAGGACAGGCTCCAAAGCCACAGAGAAACCCTGTCTCGAAAAACAAAATAAAATAAAATAAAATTTAAAGGCTAGATACAGTGGTTAGTTATTTGGGGGAGTATAAGTGTTTAAAAGTTCTCTTAATCACTGTTCTGTTGCTGTGAAGAGCCACTGTGACCATGAGGTTTATTTAGTCCATTATCATCTTGGTGGTCAGCATGGGGTCATGCAGGCAGCCAGGGTGCTGGAGAAGCAGTTGAGAGCTATATCCTCATCTGCAGGCTGAGAGAGACAGAGATACTAGGTCTGGTATGGGATTTTAAGCCCACTCCCAGTGGCACTTCCTCCAAGGACACACCTCCTAATCCTTTTAATCTTTTCAAGAGTTCCATTTCCTGGAGACTAAGCATTAAAATGAGTCTCTGGAGCTCATTTTCATTCAAACCACCACATTCCACTTTTCTGGCCTCCATATGCTTGTTACTATATCATAATGCAAAATGTATTTAATAGTCCAGCTTCAAAAATCTTCATAATCTTTCACAGTTTCAATACTCTTTAAACATCCAGAGTCTCTTTTGAGACTCAAGGCTGTCTCTTAACTGTATCTCCCTGTAAATCCTCCCCCCCCCAAAAAAAAGATCACATACTTCCAGTATATAATGGCACAGAATGTACATTACCAGTCCAAAAGAGAGGAAAGGGAGCATAATGAGGAAATATTGTACTAAAGCAAGACTGAAAACCAGCAAATTCTGTATCTTCATGTCTGGCAAAGCACTCTTCAGATTTCCAACTGTTTTCAGCTTTATTAACTTCATACTTGTCTCTTGGACTGGTTTCACACCTGGTCTGTATCCTCAGCAGGTATCCCATGCTTCTGGCATCTCCAAGTTTTGGGCTCTCCAACACAACCAAGGTTCCACCTTCACAGCTTGATGTAGGGGCTTTTGAGCATCCATGCAGACACCCCTGCTACATGCCTGGTCTCAGCAGCTTGTTTTTAGCCACAGTGGGAGATTGTTACAACCCTTTTCTTGATTCCTTGGCTTTAAAGGCCAGAACAATGTGGCCATGACTAAAGCTGCTAAATTCTGCTTGTTGAGACTGGAACTTAGCCTCCTCACCCCCTTTCTGTTATTGATGGTCTCCTTCACTGTAGCATGATTAATAAAAACCCAAAGACAAAAATTGGACTTCAGCCTGATGAAGGTCAGAAAAGCAAAACAGCCAGCCACTTGCTCTTACCTCTACTTCAAACAGAAGTGGAGATCTTGCCTCCAGGAATCTCAGAATGAAACTGTGTCTTGAGAGCTGTCTCCTTCCCCTTTATATTTCTCTCTAGGGCTGGGATTAATGGTGTACACCACTGGGATTAAAGACATGCCAACTAGTGTGGCTACTGGGATTAAAGATGTGTTATCACTGCCTGGTCTTTAAGGCTGACCAGTGGGGCTCTTTTACTCTGATCTTCAGAAAGCTTTATTTATTAAAATAGAAGTGAAATATCACTACGTTTCACTGATTACATTTTCCTTTAATTCTTTTTCAAAGTTAGAAGCTTAACTGGGTGGGATCTTGCACTGAGGTCATACTCCTGTATTCCATTTATATATGAAGCTATGGAGATCACTCAGAAACTCACTTTATATTGTATATTAAAGGAGCAGATGTATTAAAATGAGAAATGCAAACAAAAATTTATAGTTATTTCTTGTACTGTTTTCTCAGTAACACTACTGAACCAGGAGAAAGTGAGAAAGGAAAAATTGCTATTAATTATTGTATAAAATGTGATAGTGTCAAAGGACAGCATTACATAAGCCAAGTATGTTGTAGAAAATGGAAATGATTTTACATAACATCTGGAAGGACTGAAGTTTGTAAAGAGTAACTTGCTTAAGCTTGTAAGAACTCACAGACTGAAGCAGCATGCACAGGTCTGCACCAGATCCTCAGCGTATATTTTCATGTATGGCTTCCAGTTTAGTGGGTTTTTTTTTTTGTTGTTTTTTGTTTTTTGTGAGACACTTGAGTGTGTAGAAGAGAGAACATCTGATTCTTGTGCCTTTTCTCTTTGTCTTGCTTCCTTCTGTTTGTTTGTCTTGTCCAACTTCAGTGTGATAGTTTTGATTTAGTATGTCTTAAATTTTGTTAAATTTTATTATCTCGTAGCCTGTTCTTTTCTAATGAGAGGTAGGAAGGGAGTGGGTAAGGATGGGAGGGAGAGGTGGGAGGAACTGCAAGGAATAGAGGAAGGGGAAACTGCAATGAGGATATATTGTGTGAGAAAATCTATTTTCAATAAAAGGAAAAAAAGTAACCTGCTTAACATTTCTGTTGTCAGATTTGAATACAAATACTGCATAGGTTTTAAAGTAACTATTTTTGAACAGAACTTGTATAATTTATGAAATCACTTTGAGTGGGGGTTTTGCATTGTTCTTTTGTATTATGTTTTATTTTCTAAATTGACTGTACACCATAATTGTGACAAGAGAAATAACTTAATTCTTGAGAAATAGCTAGAAGAACGAAGTGATTTGTTTGCGAAGTTTTGCTTTCTGGTACAGAAATTAATGGGTTTAACTACAGCTTGATACTTTACATATACAGGTATTGTTTTGCATACACAAGTATTTTGTATAATGTGGGCTTTTCACCTATGAGAGTCAAAGCAATTGATATTTCAATGACTAATTTCCAAAATTTTTATTTTATTACTGATTTATTTTCAGGAAATTGAGTAAATATAATTTAGTTATGCTCTTTTCTACTTAGCAGAGTAGTTGAAATACAAAGCAGTGTTTGGAGATAGAAAATATCTTTTTATTTATTAGATACAGAGACCTTCCGTTTTTATTTTATTCTTAAACCTAGTTATTTTATTGCTATGTTACTTATTTGTTAATTCACCAAATGCATGTTGATCTAAAAATAGCCAGGTTTTAGGCTAAGTACAAAACAAACAAAATATATTATCTATGGAGTTATGTTGTATGTATGTTATGGGAAGAGTCAGGAAATAAATATGGTAATATAAAAATGTGATTTTATCTGTAAATGAGTTTTTTTTTTAAAAAAATAAATGCAAAACTACATAAAGGGTACCAAGGGTTACCAGTGGTGGGAGTGGATTGTGATTTTCAATGGGCAAATTGGTTTTGGTGTCATAGAAAGGTGACAGACATTTGAGGAAAGATTAAAAGAACAAACAAACACCAGCTCCCTCCCCCTCCTCGTCCCTCAGCAAGGAAGGCAGACGGTACAGCTAATGCAAACACCCTAAATTAGAAGCATGTCTGATGTGTTGGAAGAACAAAGCAGGTAATTAGTACCTGGAGCTGACAAAGTAGAGAGAAGTAACAAATGAATGCAGACAGGTAGTGGACTACTTCTTAGGGTAGTTTCCTGTTGATGTGGTAAAATACCTTGTCAAAATCAGCTTAACATGGAAAAGGTTTACTTGGCTCACAATTACAGGTTGCAGTACCTTATTAGGAGGGAATCAAGATACCAGGAACTGGAAATAGCTAGTTATATTGGATTTGTAGTCTAAAGCTGAGAACAATGAATTCATTCATGCATGCCAGTGCTCAGCTTTCCCTCGCAATTTTTATATAGTCAGGGATCCATTCCCTGCTCAGGAAATGGTTCCACCCACAATTAGTATGTATTTCCTTACATTAATTGATCAAGACAGTCTCAGACATTCTCAGAGGTTAACCTTATTATGGATGATCCCTTACATGTGTACCCTGGAGACCTGCTGCCTTCTTGTCATGTTGACAGTTAATAATAACCATCATATGAGACAAGTTTATGTAAAACCTGGTTAGGTCAGTATTAAAGGAAGTGAAAATACTGTAGGTTTGAGTAGAAAAGGTGTGGTAAGCATGAGACGTGAAGTTGGGAAACATTTGAAATTCAGTAGTCTGCCTAGAGGGGTATCTTTTTGTCTTGGGATGGTAAGAAAGAATTTTCAAGGGGGAATGATTTAGTGTTACTTGGTAGAGTTTATAAATATTTCATTTCTCCATAATTAGGAAAATAAACATACTTTTTGACCAAAGTTATATTTCCACTTAAAATTAGAACTATAAGTAAGCTCATAAAGGAACAGTTGCCTTTTATCCCCTTACATCTGTTTAGCCATGTTCATTTAAAACATTGATGTTGTATTCTAGTGAAATTTTAAAATTTATGTAATTTGAGACGTAGTTGCCATTTATCTTTTTCTCCCATGAAACTAAGTTACATTGAACAACCTTATATATCTTATTAACCAAGATTCACCTATATTCCTTTTTGTTTAAAAGGCTCTGCATTTGCTTGTGAATGAAATACAAGGTAATTTTTATTTTTTGGTGAAATAGATCTAGAAGGATAGATAGATGTTATAGTAATGGTATAATAAAAGAAAAATGTGAAGTCATTGAGTCCTAAATTATCTTTTAATTATCTACTTTGATACAGTTTTCTTTTTCCAAATTTGACCTCAATTGTATTTTATTGTACTTTCTTCTTTAATTTTTATAGTTACACTGTTTGAATCACCAACTCAATTACCTGGTATCTCTATATATTATTTCCTTACCATGTCATATCTTTAGTGCTGTTGGTAGGGTCCTAACTTACTTGAAAGCATAATATTTTCTACTACAGGATAGAATGCTAATTAATTGCTCGTTAACTGTTGCTAAGTGTAGTTAAAGATAGTTTCTTGTGTCTCTAGAATTTTTTTTGCAGACTTCACTGTTTCAGTCATGTGGGGTTTTCACTTTTTTCCAGTTCACTCATATTTAATTCTAGTTATCTTGAAAATTTTGACTAAAGCCCATTTTAAGGCACTAACACTTTGTCATGTATAAAATAATTTATCAATAATATCAACTTTGAGATTTTAAAAAGTTACAACTAAAAATTTTGATACATACTATTGCTAGTCACTGTGAAATAATTTTGATATTTTAATTGTCTCCAACACTTGTATATTCATACCTGAACAGTGTTAAATATTCTTATATAGTTTGAGGTTCTAAGCATTTTGTAAGTTTTTGGATAGAAGGAATTAAAGTACATCTTGATAAAACTGTCATCATTGGGGTTGCATGTCACGGTTATATTTTTTTGGGTACAAACAGGTGAGTCTGACATGTCAGTGGTCTGTGGTATTTGAATAATACGGTTATATTTTGCTTCTGAAGGATAGTTAATAACTGGTTTTGTGTGCACAAAATAAAATTGAACCAAGCATTATATGGTTTAATGCCAGGTTATTTCTGTGTATAAGGAATATATGTCAGAGCCTAACCATCATGGAAACTTACTAAGTGTTCTGTAACTGTAAATTACTATAACCTGCTTAAACTTAAGTTAATTCACAGCTCTCAGATGACTTATAAGTGTTTTCAGGTGTTAGATTATTGAATAACATCTGTAGGCTAACAGTAGGCATTTGTTGTATTCAAATATATGATTTTATACTGATAGAATATTAAGCGTAATATAATTTTACTTTGAAATAGTGTTACTTTAAAACCCATGAAGCATGCAGTTTTGTTAGTGTTTCAGCAGGACTCACACAAATGTGTGAGCCAAAACGTGTTTGTGGAAAAACTACCAAGATTCTTTACAATATACCTGAGATACCTTTGTTTCATAAGCGGTTGGGTATAATTGCTAGACTCTTAGTTTGAATTAAATAGCTTATTGTGTGTTTGTGTGCATGTATGAGTATATATAGTATGTGTGTATACATAAATGACACATACTGCTTTTAAGAAATTTTCTGATCAAGTGCAAGTGAGAAACTGCAATGATAACTAGCCAGTATAGCTGGCATGGGCTTTGGGGGAAATCAGCCGCCTTCTGTTAAAAACAAAAATTAGCCTAGATTTATTGGGTATACCTTGTCTGTACTTAGGTTATGTATAGGAAGTAAGTACAGTAATTATTAAGTTAGATGAGAAGAATTTTGTGTTGGAGTCAGTGTAGAAGACAGAAGATCAGCTCAGTCAGTCAGCTCTTGAAGTCAAGATCCCCAAGTGACTTCTGTTTTCACTCATGGAAAGATTTGTTCTAAATCATTCTGGAAGACAAGAGTATTTGAGTATTATTCACTGATGAATAAAAAAATCACTGGAGTCCAGATTTAACTGCTTTTGTATGGGAACCTTACTTCATAGCCTTAAAAGGTGTGTGCGTGCGTGTATGTGTGTGTGTTTGTTGCATGTACGTGTGTGCACGCACACGTATAGAATGCTTTCTTTTTAAAGAATTCTGGCCAAAGAGTAAAAAGTTGGAGTTTTAATCCTAGCTTTGTGCCTTATATTGTGACTTTGGATACAGTCATTTGACTTTGTTTTTTTTTTATAAGATCAGAATAAAGAGGATACTTATTTCAAGCAACTATATTTTTATTGCTTATTTGACTTTAAACTAAGAGCCATATAGAAAGCATTTTTTAAAAATCAGCATTTGATAAATGAAATGATTTCTAGAAATCTGAATTTAAGAAACACAGTTTGTTTCTGGAGTACATTTATATTCCCCGTTTTCTTGGTAGCGGATACTCTGTTTTCAAGGAAGCTGAATGGGAAATACAGACTTGAGCGACTTGTTCCAACCGCAGTGTATCAGCATATGAAGATGCATAAACGAATTCTTGGACACTTATCATCGGTGTACTGTGTAACTTTTGATCGAACTGGCAGGCGGATATTTACTGTAAGTCACCTTTAAAGTCTTATCTTTTCTGATAAATAAAATTGAAGAAACATTGCCTAAATGGGAACTTGAAGTAAAAATTTTGATTTTTTCCTTTTTTTTTTTTTACTTTTAATGGGAATCTGGAAATTTGGGTAATTTTTAAAAGCAAGCTCTAAGAAGTTTTTATTTTAATTAGAACTTTTTCGAAGTTCAGAAGTTCCTAAAGTATAATCACAGTTACACATATGGGGTTCACTTACGTATTTCTCAGTATTCATCACATGTGATATAAAAGGTTATGTCACATTTTTAAGACCTTGGGCAAATTGTAGGAAACTATTAATCTTCAGAGAACCATTTGCTAACCTGAGAACATTCTCTTTAAATGGTGATAGAAATTATGAGTATATCAGATATTCTTTGCTTGGGATTTTGATCCCTCACACCTTATTCTGTAATAGCCATGATTCTAAAGGGGCACTGGGAGTCGTTTGTTCCGTTCCTTCTAATGTGCTGTGGGGAAAAGGAGTGGAGCATTTCAGTTTTGAGGGAGAAAAATTATTTTGGAAGCATTTCAACTTTTTCAAGTGCCTTACCTACTATGGTTGTACTTAATAAACAATATCCTGTGAGCTGAAAGTGTGCATTCATACAGTCCTTAATTGTCTTTGAATCAAGAAACTTCAAATAGAAATTCCCATTTTTGACTTTGGGGAATTGCTGCTAACTTTAAAGATTTGTTTTATTTTTATACATATGAATGTTTCTCCTGCATAATGGATGGGTTCACCTGGTGCTCATGGAGTTCAGAAGAGGGCATCAGATTTCCTGGAAATGGAGTTAAGAGATGGTTGTGAGTGTCCATGTAGGTGTGGGGATCAAGCCTAAGTCTTTCTTCTAATGAAATAACACAGACTCCTCACTACTGAGCCTTTTTTCCAGCTGCTAATTTTAATAAAAGTAACAATTAGAGATTTTTTGTTTTTCTTTGGGTCAATTTGCATATAAATTGAGAACTACCTATATATTCAGATATCTATAGAACAACTAAAGTAAAGAACATCTGAAAGAATTTTCTTCTCTTAGTCCATTGGGCATTTGTATTCACTCCCACTGTCAATATTTCCTTCTTTCATGTTCTATCACCTCCATTGTTTTTATGAAGAAAAATAAAAATTTCTAAACTTCTATTATAGATCGTTAAATTCATGAAGAACAGTTATCTGTATTTACTCTATGCTTGCTATATCCACATTAGTAGTGGATTTTTAAATTGTAACTGAATATCAATCAACCTAGCCATTAATTTATTATGTTAATGTTTAGTTTTCAAAACCTAAATCATGGCATTTCTTATATATGAAGCAATTCCTTAAAAAGTAGTAATAAACTGAAATAACAAGAAAAGTATTATATTGGTTTTATACTTTGTTGACCATAAAAAGGGTACACCATTGTCACTTTAATTTTTAAAAACAAAATCATAGATTTTTCTATTTTTTTGATGTTAGTAAAGTTCCTTATGGGAGTTTTAAGAAAAATATGGATTGTAAATATCAAATTTATGCAGGATTATCTGATTTGATTGGAATTTGATGAATATTCTCTTGGGATGATTTGAAGGAAACAATGAAATAATGTATTTGTTCCTATTTTCTGAGCTTAATAAAATTTTCAGTACAGCATTTGAGAGTAATTTGAACCAGGAGATAGTGAAATTAACTACCTTTGGCTCAATCTAGCCTACCACTTGTTCTTATAAATAGTTTGTTTTTATAAAAATAAATAAACAGTTGCTTATATACTGCATGTAGTCACTGTTGAACACAAAAGCACTTTTTACATGGTTTCTTACAGGATAATATTGCCTGCAGAGTTGAAATTATTTATTATCTGGCCTTTTAAGAAAATGTACATCTCAGGCAAGGCATTTAATTTTGGAAAGAAAAAACTTTTCTGGTTGTTCCTTTAGTTGAAGGCATAGACAAAAGGGAAGAAAAGTAACATATTAATGATTATATGGTCTTACCTAGATGTAAAGATATTTTTAAGAATGTGATATAATTTACTAGTTGCGCTCTCAGTTTTTATTCATATGGTGATTTGTAGTTATATATTCTGAAATAGTACCTTGGAGTAAAATGTTAATAGTACCTGTTTTTTGTTTTTTAAAGTTTATCCTGTGTGTGTGTGTGTGTGTGTGTGTGTATGTGTATGTGTGTATGTGTATGCCCGTGCGCTCGTGCACTCACATTAGTTTATGTGCAGATGCCTGCAGAGGCCATGTGTCAGATCTTCTGGAACTAGAATTAGAGGCAGGTATAAGCAGCTTTATATGGGTGATAGGAACTAATAGGGTTTTTCAGTATATGTTCTTGACCTCTGAGCCATCTTTTTAGTGGTGAGTCCTGTTTTTTCAATTTACTTTTAGCTTTGTATTATTACTTCAGTGGGTGGGTAACAGGCCACATTTATATCTACTCCACGTATTTACCTTGTAAAGTCAAAATGATAATGGGTATTTTCTCATTCAACTTCCTAACATTTCAACATACTGAACTGACTGATACTTTACAGTTTGGTCTTGATAATTGAAGAGGGCTAGGTAAAGCTTGTGACAATAGTTCATGACGAATAGAACATTGACATGTCAACACATTGCCATAATTTATTGAAATAACATTTTGGTAAAGGGCTAATCAGTATTTTCTTTTAGTACATTGGGTATTCTAAGACTTTCAGTTTTATTTCTAAGTTGCTAGTTCAGATATATTGAAAGCTTTACCAAGGCACTATTTCTCTTGAGTCTTCTACAAAGGCCCAACTATGTTAGGTTTAATCCTGTCCTTAAGAGCATCCTCAGGTTTGCTATCAGAGTACACTAGTCACAGCCTTACCACCTCTTAAGAAAGAGGGGAATGGATAACAGTAGTTGCAACATAATGGGATTTTTGTGGTAGTATGTGAAACAGTGCATATTATTAGTACCTATCAAAGGGTACAAATAAAAACCATTAAACTTTAGCTTTTGCTGTTAATTTCTAGACAGACTTAAGCAAACATCTATTTTTACTGTCTTAAATGCTTGTGTGATGTTAGAGTTTTAACTCAGTGACTAGGCCACTGAGCTATGTTCCAGCCTCCAGCTAAATTTGTTCATAAATGCTATGAAAAGTTCTACAGGAAATCCTTGTAATTGGTAAGTGAAATTTTCTTTTAGGAAACTATTATTATTTGTGCTAATTTACTTTAGTAATTAATATTGTCTTAGAATATTTTTAAAAGGAAGGAGGTAGCATAATTGTGAGTTAATATACAAGTTAAATTTTACTTTCTAATTCTTACTTAGTTTTGTAATCTTTTTGCTTGGCTTCAGAATCATTGCCTGAAATTATGTTTATGAAAGGAAAACAGTTGATGAATTCTCAGGACTTATTAAATAATACAAAAGTTCATTGAGCATATAAAAGACAAGTGATCCCAGCTTGGTGCAGTGATGCATGCCTTTAATCCCAGTATTCCAGAGGAGGAAGAGTCAGGTCTGGCTGAATGTAGAGAGTTCAGACAAGCCAGGCATATAAAGTGAGGCACATACAGTGTCGGGGGAGTGGGGGTGGGGTGGAGGACAGATCTCAAATCCCTTTTCAGAAATGTAAAATGTATTTTTTTTATTGAGAAAGGCAAAGGAATGTAATATACTACATTTACTAAGAGGTTATAATAAAGAATATGGTTTGATGTATTTAATGAATTTGAGTCTTTTTTTAACCAATCACGATTCTAAAAATTGGAGGTATAAAATTTGAAAACATATGTTTACAAATAATAAATGGACAGTAATGATACCATATGATACAAACTTTCTGATATAATATATTTGATTAGGTCCTTGATTTAACCTTACTGTAGAAAATGGTAAGGTAATTTGCTGGAGAAGTAACACTTTTTCTGAATTGACTGGATATTACAGAGTTAGAGAAACTATAGTATGTAATTTTGCAATATTAGATATAGCACAGGATTGATAATGGCTTATCATTGAGCATGAACTAGAAATGCTGATGGAACAAACCCAGGTTCTAGTATGACCTGCTAAAGAGTAAGTTACCTGAATGCAAGGGAGAACAGGTGATAAATTTAAAACATACATTGCATTTCTGTAGGAGTTAAGATAGAACTCCTAAGGAAACCAGGCTGGTCTGAAATTCACCATCTTTCTGCCTTATGTTCAGCCAAAGTGCTGGGATTGTGGATGTATGCTTTCGTTTATGGATTCTGTTAACCTTTTATGTTGGGGTGGTGTAAATTGAAAAGGTTCTGGCGGTGATCCATAACAGAGCTTGAATAGTTACAGGGAAATAAGAATAAGATTAGCACATTGAAAATAAGATTTAAAAGACTGACACATGTGCACAAGGACAAGTATGAGAGAATATATATTTAACAGGAAGTCATCTCATTTACTGTGTCAGGCTTTTAAGCAGAAATGTCTGCTAAGTAGGACATGCTGCTCTTGTGTCTGAGAGGCCTATGTGGGAAGTCAAGTACACATTCTTAACTGTAGTGGGAACAAGAATGAGATCTAGCCCACAAGATTCAACTGAAAAATCATTTATATGAAAAACAACATTACAACTGAAGAAAGCTTAATCTTCAACTTTTAAAACCGACAGGAGACATAATAATTGGCATGGGTTGTTGCCTCTGATTCTGGGGTTGGATAGTAGGTAGGCAGAGAAGGGTGTCATAGAAGCCAAGAGATGAGGTTTTCATGAAAGACACAAGAATAAGGCAAAATAAGACTGAAGGTATCCTATGAGTTTGCCAAAGTTGTTAATTATTGCCTTGATCTAAATGTTTGTGGTCCCTACCCCCAAACTCCTATTTCAAAAGTATCTTAAAACCAAATCCCTATTAAAAGATAAAACTTTTGTTAATGGTTAGGTCATGACTTCATGAGTGGGTTGATTTCCTTATAAAGAGGCCCAAGGGGACTTCTTTGCCTCTTTGGCAATGTCTGTTAGAAGTTGCCACTTGAGAAGTAGATAGAGAGCTTTTTACTAGACACTAACTCTCTTAGTCTCTGGGTCTTAGATTTACCTGCCTCTGGAACCCTGAGCATTTAAGTGGCTGCTTATAAATTACCCACCCCAAGGTATTGTTAACAGTAGCTCCAATTTATTAAGACAAAAAATAACTTTGACAGATGCTAAGTGTCTCCACTTCTGTTTTAGTTACATTGTTATTTTCCCTATGCATCAAATGCAGAGCTTTCTTTTTACTGTTCAAAACCTTTCTACTGCCTACTTATTCCCTTTGCTAGGGATAGGATTGTTTTCTCAAACCATTCATGTGGTTAATTTCTTTATTAGCAGGTTGAGGCTGATAGAGAGAATTTTGATTTGAAGATCTTGACATAATCTTGTATTATGTCCCAAAAGGTACCAATTGTTTAAGAGAAAAAATTGGAGGTGAGAAAAATAGGAAAAAACACGACCAAATTAACTTTATTAGTTGTAGGATATGTTGACACTGTACATTTTGGGAAGTGTCCTAATGAGGAAAATGTAGCCCTTGCAAAGTCAACATTAGCTGTATCTGGTCAAAAAGACACATTCTGCAAAACTGGGTTCTGAGACATTGTACAGATCATATTATAAACTTCTGAGGACATAAATAAGAAGGAATTACAGGTAGGGGAGCTTGAAGAAATGTGACATTTAAGTGTAATGTGTATATGAAGTCCAGTGCAAAAGAAGAAAACAGTATACTATGAGCAGGGTTGACAGACTGAATGGATCCTGCAGTTTAAAGATTGTATTATTTATAAATAATATAGTATTTATATTAGCTAGCTTACTTATTTCAGAGATTGTTCATGTTTAAGAAGGAAGTGGTGTATCAGGTCTGCAACCTGTTCTTAAAAAAGAGTTCAAAAAAAGTCTGTCTCTCTGTCTTTGTCTCTTTCTCTAAGTAAGTGTGACTTTTTCCCCTTTTAAAGTCAGGGAAAGATTTACAGGCTTACGTTTTAATTTTAAGGTCAACTGAGCAAAATTGCTCTGTTCCCAAATATATACAATTTTCTAGCTGTACAAACATGAACTTTATCACTTCTCTATTATATTGGATATTTTCATTTAATATTTCACTTCCTTGTCACGTAAAAAATTTATTTGCATATGTGTGATGTGAGTATATGTGTACATGTATGTTCGAGTGCTCGTGTACAGAAGCCAGAAGAGACCGTTGGTGTCCTCTACTACTCTTAGCCTATTCTTTTAAGTGGTGGTTATCTCTCTCTGAACCTGAGGCTCTTACTTTCTCTGATAGGCTAGACCCCAGCAAGTTCCGTGTTCTTGCTGTTGTCATCCCCTTTGAAGCTGGAGTTACTGGCACTTGCAGAACTCTGAACTCAGGAAGCACTCTTAACCCCAAGTCATCTCCCCAGCCCCTATACTTGTCACTTCTAATTCTCTAGCTCTTTGGTTTTTTTTTTTTCTCCCGAGAATAGGTTTCTCTGTGGCTTTGGAGCCTGTCCTGGAACTAGCTCTTGTAGACCAGGCTGGTCTCGAACTCACAAAGATCCGCCTACCTCTGCCTCCCGAGTGCTGGGATTAAAGGCGTGCGCCACCACCGCCCGGCTTCTAGCTCTTTGTTTTATAACAGCAACTGTAGTGGACTTTGGAAAAGATAGTTTACTTACTAGGCAAGAGTATCTACTGAATAAGCCATATGAAAAATAACTATCAAGTTCTGAAAGCTTTCCTTTTTAATAAATAACAAGTAACTACCTTAATTACATTAAAACTTGCTTCCAGAAAGTAAAATTTGAATATAGATTTTTGACTGTGTTTTGTTTTCTACATAGATTTATGCGATTTGTAGCTTTGTGTTAAAGTTAATGAAATTTTTATGTAGAATATACAGCATTGCTTTCTGAAGTATGAGGAAAATCAGAAACTCTAGTGCATTACAAAATAGAAGCTATATCAGACCTGTAGCAGTTTCCTTCCTCAAAAGAACAAAACCATTTGCCTCCTCAGATATGTGTTGCCTCGACTTGTATGCAAAAGAATACTTGTAGTTCTCCCCATCTTGGGCTTTGTTCCTCAACTTCATTATTATTTTTAAGTATGGGGGATTTATAAAATTTTAAACTTTTTTAGATAAACTTTTTAGATAAAAGGAAGCAATTATTAATACCATCACTTCTATATAATATTTAAAAGAATTAGATAAAAAGCAGTAATTCCAACATAAAGGCCTATCTTAAAGGCACCTTTCTTTAGTACGATATGTGTGGTTTTTCAATTTTTGCACTAGAATCAGTGAACTTATAGGTTACATTAAACCAATTTCTTTTTTAATTTGGACAAACCTAAATTTTGTTTATATCCCAGTTTTTTTATCAAGCCTTTGTACTCTATTGTATTTTTCAGAATGAAAGTATATTTTAACTTCTTTGAAATAATAATTAAAAACCCGTTAAATTTGGTCTCTTTTTAAAGATTAGGTAAGCTAAAGGCTGCATAAAATTTTTATTGTACCATATTTCAGCTTATACTAGGTTTAGTGACCATAAACAACTAGAAACATGGCAGAGAGTATTTTTCAAGGTAACTATATTATTAAGTAAAATAGCTACTTATTTCTTGTCCATACTGTGATTAACACTATAAACACTAACATTATAATTGGATTTAAAATGATCTCCAAAATAACAATTCAGTTTTGTAGCTAGCCTGATTATTTTTATTACTGCATTCCCTGTAATTATGTACAGTAAATGGCACCTCTGTGCAGTTATATCTGCTGTTGTTGTCATGTGTAAACTAATAACTAAGTTCTTTCTATCCTTGGCCTTCTGTTGTTTCTCTGGACTATCCAGAAACAGGGTCTGTCAATTGAAATTCTCTAGTAAGTACTTCAATAGGTTAAATCCTTGCTCTTAACACCCTCTCTGATTTTCCATAGGTTAAGCTTTTCCAGATTAGATGCTAGTATCAGGGTATAATGTTCTGTAACTGATGGCTAACAATTTCTACTGGACATTGGGACTTTACTGAAAAAAGAAAAAACAATAAAGACAACGTGCCGGTCAAGATGTTTGTACTACCTAAATATACCTAAATGCTATCTAAAAGTATTAGGTTTTCTCATTGTTAATTTTGGAAATTTTTCCTCTTAATTACTTTTATTCAACAAGTTTTTTAACTTTGTTCACGTTTTTTTGGTCTGTCCTTTTGGTCCTTTTTCTTTTTCAGGAAATAATATTCATGTGCTTATTTTTATTATTTGTGTTTGTTGAGGTTGGTTACACATTTTTTTCTGATTTGCTTTAAAAATTGTTCTCAGTATTCCTTTATACATTTTAAATTCATTTTCTTTTAAAATTTCTTAGTATGAAAGTAATGAGTTTTCAGTATGACATTTTCATGACTATGTGTTATGTTCTAATTTTTCACCCTCCTCTACTATCCTTACCCGTGTTCCTGTCGTTTGGCTTGCTCCCTTACTTGGATACACCTTCCTGTATAGTTCCTTCATTGCTTTCATTTCACAAATATCTATTACCTATTACTCTCCCCCTAACCTTTTATTTAGAAGTAAATGAAGGAGTCCTGTAGAGAAATAGGGGGAGAGGAAAGTTAAATATAAAAAAGGGAAAGGATAATAGCAAGGGTAGAAGAATGTTATGGGGAGAAACAAGATTGTAGTAAGGAAGGGGCCGCTTGTTTTCCCAGCCTCTTAGCCCCGAAATAATCACACAGAAACTGTATTAATTAAATAACTGCTTAGCCCATTAGCTCTACCTTCTTATTGGCTAATTTTTACATATTAATTTAACCCATTTCTAGTAATATGTATATCGCCACGTGGCTATGGTTTACCGGGTAGAGTTCCCAGTGTCTGTCCAGGGGCTGCGTGGCTTCTCTATCTAATTCTCTTTTCTTCTCCCATGCTATGCTATAGGCCAAACCAGTTTATTCATTAACCAATAAAAGCAACATGTAGACAGAAGGACCTCCCACACCAAGAGATTGAATTTTTTAAAAACTTAAAAAACGAAACAAAACAGTTCTGAAAAGAAAATATAGTGCTCAGTAATGAAAATAGTATGAGTAAAATCAGGTGGTATATGAAGAGGAATTAAAGAGCTTTTTAAAATATTTAAAACACTATGAAACAGAAATACATCTAAGAGTTTAATCAGTATACTTTTTTTTTTAAAATCAAAAAAACAAAAAGATGTGGCTGTGCTTGATGTCACATACCTTTAATCCCAGCACTCAGGAGTCAGGGCCAGGTGGATCTTTCTGTGAACTCTAGCAGGTTCTTCTTGGGTTAACTGACTTGAGATGGCCAGTTATCTAATATGAAGGTTGAGAGTGTCAATTGAGCTAGTAGACTTTTTTATTTCCTATGGCTTGGACTGGTGCTGTATCTGTATTAGACAGCTATCTAACGCCCACCTTACTGTCTCTATCTTGGTAGCTCTCCTTCTTTACCTACCAGGGACATTTTCTGACAACACTGAGCTTTGCAGTCTGAGAACTGACCTGGTTCTCTCACCCTCCGCACACTCCCCAGATCATCACTGCTGGTGTGGCTATTGTTTTATCTGGCAGGTATATTTTTCAAGCCTATCAGGACTGTGGAAAGGGATCAGGCCCTGAGGCAGGTCTGTCTTCATGCTTTTCAAAGAACTCCCGAGTGTTATTCATCTTCATGCAGTGTTTTTGCTCTGTAACAGTTAGGTATAGATGCATGGCTGCAAAGGTCAATCTGCTTGTTGTCCTCAGCAACATGGTTGCAGAGGTTGAATCTCTCAAGTTTTCGAGTTTTCTCGGTTGGTAAGATCTGTTGTTAGCCACCGAGGGCAGGATATCTTTGATGAGGTACCTCCTGTCCTTCATCTAGGCTCCTGCCACCTGACCTTCACAACAGTTTCCCTGAACCTTTCCTCACTCAGTGGCTGAAGTAGACCAAATTGTGACTTCCCAGACCTGATCTCAAGCTCTTACTGTAGCTCAGTTTTTAGTGATAGGTTCTCCCTCAAGATGGTACCCAGTTACTGCCCATCACATTGAGTGAAACATTAGATTTCTATCCACTAGAGGAATTACTATCCCACCAAAACCATCATTTGAGTTGGCTGTGAGGATAGGGCTTTAGACTCTTGAGAATAGAGTCTAGTTTTTCTTGTTTTGATTCTCCTCCTTCACATGCATGTATCTTTCCTCCATATATCTTAAATTATATATACCTTGTTGATACTGAACCTTTTCACCATTTATATAACATTGTTCTTGTTTAATACCTAATATAATTTTAACATTCCTCTTATTCTTTCTGAATTTAATCTAAACAAGTAATTTATGTGTTTATTGGCTTCATAAAGCCAAACCTTTTTTCTGAACAGTGATTTTAGCTGATGTCATATAATTTTAGCTGGAAGTTAGTGATAGTAAACTTGTTTGTTACACTTTGACTTTCTAGAAGCTTCCCCAAATTACCATCTTTTAATTTTGTATAGCAAAATGGCATATATGATATTAGGAATCAGTGTTTTGCAGTTAGGCCGTATTACTGTAGAAATTCAAATTCTTTAGTAAGATTGGAGGTGGACCAGGGAGTTGTAAATGGTGGGTGACAATTACTGCCTATGTCTATGTCTTCTTTTATTGCTTATGTTTACACAGATTTTAATTATTGAATGATTTAATAAAAAAGGAATTTAGGAAGAAGAATAGTACTTAAGATTTTCTGGTTTTCAGTGCCTAAAATGCAATTGTTGATATATGGACATAACTCATTTTTTTATATTACAAGTTGAATTATTATTTATAGGATTATTTCTATCAATGTGTCTGTTCTAATTTCAAGGGTTCTGATGATTGTCTTGTGAAAATCTGGGCCACAGACGATGGAAGATTGCTAGCTACTTTAAGAGGACATGCTGCTGAAATATCAGACATGGCTGTTAACTATGAGAATACTATGATAGCAGCTGGAAGTTGTGATAAAATGATCCGTGTCTGGTGTCTTCGGACTTGTGCACCGTTGGCTGTTCTTCAGGGACACAGTGCATCCATTACATCACTACAGGTAATTGTTTTAAACCCTTTTAAACCTTTTTTGCTTTCAAAATTTAAATTTTAATTAAAATTTAATTAAGTTTTATGAAGTCACTTATGATGTAACTTTAAGGTAAAACAGGAAAGTATTCCTGCTTTATGAATTGTATGGACTTGTGATGTAATAGCAATCATGAATTTGATTCATTCTGTGTTTCTGGTCACTATTAGTTTCTACTAATTTGGTTTGTAGGGAGAGTTTTGTTATTGGACTGTCTTTGTTCTTGTAAAGACTGTTTCCCCTGTGATTGCTTTTCAGTTCTCACCATTGTGCAGTGGCTCAAAGAGATACCTGTCTTCTACTGGGGCGGATGGCACTATTTGCTTTTGGCTTTGGGATGCTGGAACTCTTAAAATAAAGTCAGTTGCTATTTTATTTGATAAAATAAGTGTGTTTAATGATTGAAAGTTTAAAAGATAGTCAAACAAAGGGAATATATTTACTTTTTTCTTTGAGTAAATGAAAGAAGCTTTTTTTCACTAATCCCTTTCATTTTTATGCCTCACCATTTTTTTCATGCTTCAATTTTTTTCCCCTTCATGCTTACTGATTTTAGTTATCTTTGTCTTGAGCCTAGTTGTTTCTTCAAAGGATATATGGTTTTATTACCTTTTTATATGTCTTCCTTGTACACTGTATAATTTTGTCTCAGTAGCTTAATTTTGTGCTGAGAACATATTAGCATTGCTAATACTATTCTGTAGAATAATTTAAATTACATTACTGACTCTAAACATTAAATTTTATTTTAGATTTAGGGAAAGAGTTAAAGTTTCATTACGCTTTTTTAGATAACATGTTCTATAGTAGCATTTCAAAGTTTTGCTTTCATTTCTGTTAATGTCTTGGTGTGTAGAGGTGGAAAGATGGCTCACCAATTAAGAACACTTATAATTTCAGTTCTGGGGAATCCAGTGCGCAATTCTGACCTTCATAAGCATCAGGCACAGACATGACAGTGGATATACATACTTAATAGGCAGAATACTCGTGCAAATTAAGTACATCTATTTTTCTTTTAGATATTAGTTTATCAGATGAGGTTGGCAGAACAATTTTTTTTTCTCTTATTTAAGGACGCTGAAGAAAAGCAAGGTTAAATGGTTTTCTTATAGCTAAAAACCATTTTTCAAAAAGTTGGTTCCAGTTGCTTTATGTGCCATTTTTTGGAAATAGGCTCTCACTATGTAACCCATGTTGGCTGAACTCATGGAACCTATGAGTAGTCATCCTGCTTCGGTCTCCAATAGAGTTATTGTCATACTTGGAATCTATAATGTCACTTGATTTTTTTCAACATAGTTTTATTAAACATGTTATGTCAAAGTTACTAGCCTAAAACATCTGCAATGTAGTTATAACTAGTATAAATATAGTTAAATGTAATCTATTATTTGAAGGAATTTTATTGTTAATATGAGTCATACTGCATTCAGATTTACTTTAGTATAAGGATAAATTCTTGTATTGTAGAAGAATGTTTTGTCATGTTGTATTAGAAGGTGAACAAGAGCTCGGGAGATGGCCCAGCTGGTAAAGTGCTTGCTTTGCAGGCATGAGAACCTTAGTTTGGAGCCCCATCACACTGTCAAGAACTGGACATAGAGGCCCATCTCTTACCTCAGGGACCAGGAATAATGCTGGGGCAGAGATAGGACGATACCAGGGGCTTGTTGGCTATCCAAATCAGCCAATCTGTGAGATCTAATATACTAACAGACCTTGTCTCAAAAATGAGATGGAGTCATTGAGAAAGACACATGTTGTCAGTTTCTGACTTCCACACACATATGTTCATGGGTTGTATGCATGTTCATAGTCACCTCCCCACCCAAACACATACAACTTTAAACAGGAAAAGCTTGTATAATATAATACATATAAACCACAGAGGTAACATCTATTTTACCAGTGTGTTTATTTTTATCATTAATTTATTTAATGATATATAATTGTATGTTGCTATTCTATCTTATGAAATTTGTTGAAGTTAATTAAAAGTGGGTATAATTCACTTCTAAAATAATAGTAAATTTAGGATTGCTCAGTGTAGTAATTGATGTATGTTTAGAACGTATTATGAAATTTATCTTTAGAATTTTACTTGTCTGCTCATAGTATTTTGATTTTGGTGTTATTTTTAGGAAGATAGCCATCTGTTACCTATTTAATTTTTTTCCAAGATCAATTTTTGGATTACTTCTTGTGTTTCATTAAGACTTTTAAATGATTTTTTTTTTTTTTAATTAAAGTCCAAGACCTACAAAATTTACAGAACGCCCTCGACCTGGAGTTCAGATGATCTGTTCTTCATTCAGTGCTGGTATGATTGTTTACCTTTTTAATTTTCAACTTTAAATTGTGCATTAGAAAGCACATCTCAGAAATAAAATTATAAAAATATTTTATTTATTTTGTTCCAGAATATTGTTCTAATTAATCTTCTGCAGTAGTATTTTAAATGGTTACCAGAAGGTTATATAACCTAAGTATTTAAAGTGAATTGATACTGAATGTCTTGGTTTGTAGTAAATAGATTGGTATGTAATGTTCCCAGTATCTGTTCCCTCAGCCGTTTTAATCTACCCTTGTCATTTGATAATTGTAGGTGGAGTATTGACTGAGAGTAAAGGACCGAAACACATGCTGCTGCCATCAAGGCAGTGTTTATTCTAGTTAGCCCAAAACATAGACAAACACAGACTCTTCTTATGTATTTTATTTTCATACTGTGGATTCATGCTCTTTTTCTAAAGCTACATTTTTGTTTTTAAGGGTTCATTAAGTGGATCATTCATCAAAAGTACTTAAAATGTTTCAGTTTGTATAACAATTTGATGTTGTGAGAGTATTGTCCTCGAGATGAATAAAATTGTCATATGAACAGTGATTTTTTTTTTTTAAAGTAAAATATATGTGCTATAGTACACTGGCATAGTGAACTTTGAGAACAGGCTCGTATTATTGTAGAGTTTGTGGGCACATTACTGAGGTAGTTGCAAAAGTAGGATAGGAGTTTGATAGGTGGGTAAGAAGTCAAAAGACAGCAAAGTTAATAGTTTCTTGTGGATTTACTTATAAAAGTGTGCTGTTGTTCTTCATAGGTGGAATGTTTTTGGCCACTGGAAGCACTGACCATATTATTAGAGTTTATTATTTTGGATCAGGTCAGCCAGAGAAAATATCAGAATTGGAGTTTCATACTGTGAGTATGATGAAGGATCTAGATGGGTACAATCTTAACTGAATCAAGTTTGTATTCAGCTTTTTCTTTATTTTTTTCTTTTTATACAGGACAAAGTTGATAGTATCCAGTTTTCCAATACTAGTAACAGGTAAAAATATGTTTGTCTAATTTAAATGCAACTTTAAAATTAGAAGATAAAGATAATTGTAGTCACATTTCTAGTTGTGTAGAAGTTATTCATTCTCGAAGAAAAGAACATAACCTTCTTACCCAATATGCCACAGTATTAGTTATTTGGATACTTTTCTAATAATAGGAGGATTTTTTTCGTTATTTGGGTGGGGGGAGTCAATAGACTTTATTAACATGATAGAAGGAATAGACTTGAATTCTCTGACCTTTGGTCCAGGTGGACCTGTTGTCATCAACTTTGAGAGCAAAAATAAGCTCAAACTTTACTTCCAGTAAAGTTGTTTTGTTTTTTATCCATACCTTTGTTTTTCCCATCTATCAGAGAGAAGCCTTTTATTAAAAACTAGAAATTTATCACATTACATTTGAGACATTCCTAGATGTTAAAAAATGTTTTTCCATAAATAATTCTCCTTTTCTGGATTTAAAAGAAAATCTACTTCTTGGCACCTTGAATAGAACAGATCAAAGTCTTGGATACTGGGGAGCAATTTTTTTCCATTGGAAAATAGTAATTCTGTTTGTTAAGTAGTCTTGGGTCATTTTGAGAGTTGTTTTTATTAGCTTGTTTATGACCTATTAAAATGGTCTTACAGGCTCATAAAATTTTGGGAGTTCTTAGATTCATAGAGACAGAGAACAGAACCATTCTGTTATATTGGAATATTTTGTAAATAAAAATGTCCTTTAAAAAGAGAATTTGGGGACAAGTACATTTTGATAAAACTTCTGTGATCCTTCCCTGCCATTGTTGGGATTGGACATTTGTTGTTGTTGTTTTTACAGGTTTGTAAGTGGTAGTCGTGATGGGACAGCACGAATTTGGCAATTTAAACGAAGAGAATGGAAAAGCATTTTGTTAGATATGGCTACTCGTCCGGCAGGGTAAGAGATCAAGCTTGACTCATTTTATATAGATTATTTAATATTATAATGTTGTAGGTTGGAATGACATTTGCTTATAAAGTTGTGTACCATGCTAAGATGGTTATTTTTCTTCAATAATTAGAGGTACTTTTGGAGACAAACAGTGCTGACTTTTGCAAACTATCTGATTACCCTGAATATCAAGACCTGCTGAAATAATTTTTTAGTTCAGTTTTGTTAAGGAGATGAAAATGTTTGCAACCAAAGTATCTTTTGGTTCATGTCTGGTTTTTGATTTTGAGTCTTGATCTCATGTACTGGGTTGATTTGAACTTCTTTTGTAGTCAGAGATAGGATTGGATTCCTGATCCGCCTGCCTCCATCACTCCACCTGCTGTTGCTGTAATTACAGGCAGGTGGCATCATCCATGGTTTTATTGCTGTGCTGGGGATCTGCCCCAAGACTTCCTGCATGTTTATTAAGCAAGTACCCTACCAACTAAGGCTCCTAAAAGGATGACTTTTTATATCCAGTGGGTTTCTTCAGCCAAGAAAAGTTATAATACATGTTGTAACTGTTATTGTAGTTTTGCTGTTTGATTGTTGCTCTCTACTTGTGTTTACGTATAGTTGTCTCAGTGGATGGGAGAACAGGGTAGTTAGGATACCATGGTAGCATTAATAACATTAGTGTAAACAATAAACTTGTTCTTTTCAGCCAAAATCTTCAAGGGATAGAAGACAAAATCACAAAACTGAAAGTAACTATGGTAGCTTGGGACCGACATGACAACACAGTTATAACAGCAGTTAATAACATGACTCTGAAAGTTTGGAATTCTTACACTGGTCAGCTGATTCATGTACTAATGGTGAGAAACAAAACCGAACTTTTAATATTACTGAGGCTGATTTTAGAATGTAGTCCAAATACATAAAATAAAGCTGATAAGTTGCCTAAAACCTCTTGCTTGTTTGGGTAACTGAACTTGATAGGGAATAATGTAAAAAGTCCAAGCAGCATGAGTTGGAAATGCATTGTAAATACTTGATGTATTTGTTGTATAGGAAAACATTAATTGTATTCTCAAGTATTAGTAATAATACCTAAACCATGGACAGTGCTATTACCATACTGTTATTTTTTTAGGCATGGTAAAGTGGAAGTTTTTGCCAATTTAATAATGACTTCTAGAAACATTGTCATTCTCTTGTATACTTTTATGTATTTATATCTGTTTTGCTACTTTAAAATATTTCAGGGTCATGAAGATGAGGTGTTTGTTCTTGAGCCACACCCATTTGATCCTAGAGTTCTTTTTTCTGCTGGTCATGATGGAAATGTGATAGTGTGGGATCTAGCAAGAGGAGTCAAAGTTCGATCTTATTTCAACATGGTAATTATATTTCTTGTTTAATACCTGTTAAAGATGTGGAAGATATTTTGACAGAGGTGTTCTGCATATCACAAGCGAAATCCATTTTAAAAGTCATGCCTTATTTTGACTTTAAAGGTCTACAAATAAGGAATTATTTATTCCATATTGAGATACTAAACTTAAAATTAGTTGTTCATTTTATAATGCTTATGTCTTCTGCTAACTGGTTTACTTTTTATCTGTGAAAGTTTGATCAGTAAGTCATGTAAATGAAGTTATGCGAAAGAAAATGTGTTTGAAAACCAGTGTGGATAAATTATAAATAAATCTTCATGTTGCTTTTTGATTGGCTTCTTCTTTCTTCTTCTTTTTTTAATTGAAGCCAAGAATTATGTAGTTCTTAATTTTGGTCAAATTGCTAGTGTGCTAGATGTTTACTTTGGCTCCATGCCTTTTGCCTCCACACTGTTTTCTTATGTGCATTTAGCATATTTTTGTTGAACATTTAAATTATTGGTTTGATTACATATATAGATAGCTAACCAGTATTTGCCCTCCATTCACCAATGAATGAAATAAAAGGGGTTCTTAAATACTGCACCTTTCAGTCATTTATTCTGTATTTGAGATTCCACTCAACAATGAGAGGAGAGAAACATGCTTCTACCATTTTTACATATTTATATTTTTAACAGCAGAAATCTTTTATAAGTCATGATATAATTAGCAAACTAACAATAATCAGAATTGCCGTATACTGTAAATTTCGGTCATTTTCAGGCTGGGAATATAGCTGATGGTAGTACTTCCTCAACATGTGCAAGGCCTGTAGGTTTTCCTTCATTGGAGCCACACATGTCTACATGTGCTTTAGTTATTTGTGAGATATTTAGCTTATGAAGAGATAGAATGACTGAATGCTATCCTTGATTGATTATAATATTATAAAGAAATTTTATTAGTGATGTGACTAACTTTGGCCTTCACCATGGATGATCCTTAGTGTGGATAAGGTCAGAAATAAGAATTGTACAATTCCCATCTTTATGAAAATTACTATTTTGCTTAGTTGTTAGTGATGAATGGATTTCCTTTGTGATTATGTAGGGTTTTTTTTTTTAAGTAAAGTTATAAATGTGGTAGATCTTCTTTTTTCTATCTTCTTATTCCTGGATTGCTCCTTTTCTAAACATCTCTGTTGAATAAGGAAGTCGATCATTTCCCAATTGGTCCCTAATTGTAACTGTACACACATTAGTGGGTCCACTTAGTAATTTATATTTCCTAAGAGCATTCTTACATTGCTCTAAAAAATGAAGAGTAATTTTCGGTAAATTAAACACTGATTCTGAATTTTCCCTCATCAGGTAAGTTTGGAAAATAAACTTCCACCCTTTCAGGAGACCTAAGAATTGCAGCACTTTCCGATTTACTAATTTTTCTGGTTCTGCTGTTACAGATTAGTTACATAACCAGGAATCTGATTTTAAAAATTCCTTAATTATAGTAAAATTTATTTTTGAAGTAGTGTGTGGTGTCCATCCTTGTACTCTTAGCACTTATAAGATGAAATCGTGAGGATCAAGAGTTGATGGTCATTTTAGCTACATAGTGAACTCCACGCTAGTCTGGACTATTTAGGGCTACTTGTTTCTAAGTTAAGAAGGAAAGACAAGGAAGTGGTTTTGTTTGTTTAATTAGAGGTTCAATTGAGGAGATTTTTCTGTTCTTTCTATCTTCAATAAAGAGTAAAACCTAAGGGTGGTTTAAAAAAATTTCTGTAATGATTATTAGTGTCTTCAAACTGAGAAAAGTAAACTAAAAAAAAAATTATCCTTGTTACAAAGAGTTACAGAGCATGCGCTACCTTTTGTCTCAGTAAAAACAATGTTCACTTTATTTTAAAATGGTTTTTAGTGGTTTCTAATTTTGAAATGATTTTTATTAGATTTTAGTGTCCTTACCAAACTCTACAACAGTGCCGCTTTATGGAAACCTTTTATAAGAAGGGTAATTTTTATTTCAGTTTCATGGAGAAAGTGTTCATTACAAACTTTGCTCAGCTTTGCTTTGATCATATATTAAGTATGAAATTACCATGTTTTATAAGACTATTACTAATGTATTCTTAATGCTAAATATGTTCAGGGTGGTAGCTGAGAAATTTTCAATATCATTGTGTAACAACTACCAGTTAATCCCAGCTAGTGATGTGTCTAGAAATGATAAAGTTTAGCAGTGATAAAATTCTGAGTGGCTCTTCTGTGATCTTTATTTCAGAGTTTTGTCAGTTATGTGACTGCCATACGTCCTTTTTGGTCTTTTGTGTTCACTTCATTGCTTGTTTTATTTAATAGGCAGATGGTTGTGAAAACATCCAACACTTCTACTTGGATTTTAAAACCTGCTTTGGATGAAATAGCAACTGATGGTTTTAATGTTCACTCACACCATTGTTGAGTTGTGGCCTCAGTTTTTCTATTTGGCTTTGTGTAGCTAACTAATCAGAGTTGTTAAATACCACAAAGCTTTGATGAGTCCAAATGAAATCTGATGTTACATTGAATGTATCATCCTAAATCACAGTTGAATTTAGTGAATTATTTGTCATATTTTTAGAATTTGACAATGAATAATTCTCAGAGTACTAACGTTTAGTCTTAGAAATGCTGAATGCTTATATTAGTATTTGAAGAATTTCAAAAATTGAAGCTTATAAAATGAGTAAATAAATTCACCATTGCGCCAACAGCTAGAAAATAAGATAGCAATGCCTTTAATAGAATTAACATTTAGATTATATACAAGATTATACAAGTACTTAAAAATAAGTGTTTAGGGATGGGACTATAGCTCACATGCTAAAGTAAATGTTTACTTGACAGGCCCAACGTATTGGGCACAGTTCTGTCACTGCAACACCAACCCCCCCCCATTATTGTTAAGTGTATTTTTAGAGTATTGTTTCAGCATTAGTCTCTGCTTTTTGAATAATTGGATTCGTGTGTGTGTGTGTGTGTGTGTGTGTGTGTGTGTGTGTGTATGAGAGATAATGGAATTAATCTAAAAAGTAACTCAGTGTTATGGGTAACTCATTTTCTTTACTTGGCCAATTAACAAAATTAGAAGTCTGTTTTTAAAATCTTAAGTAATTAAAATCCTGTATTATTACAGTTTTTTAAGTAAAAAGTTGAATTTTTCAATGTTTATGCTTGAGATATAGTTGTTATTTTAATAAAACTTATATAGCTGTATTAAGAGAATATTTTAATAAGCACCAATAGTCAGCATTCAAGTAAGCATTTTTTTCTATTAAATTAAGACTTTTTCCAAAAGTTCTTGCTTTATTTTAGGACTATTTAAATTTGTGAACAAAACAAAAGGTTTGGGATTGAGAATTCATATTTTGTTTTATGCTTAATAATTTGTAACTGATTTCACTTTGAAGTCATATAACTGAATTCTCCTAGTGCTAATGGTATTTTAGAAAGTATTAATGGCCTTAACTTGTCTTGTTTTTATTACCAGCTCTTCTTTTCAGAGTACCTGAATGATAAAAACAGTTGTGAGGCAGGCTCTGGGTTTGTTTCTGTTAATTATGAGATATGCAAGGATATAATAAGTGATATGCTTGGTAAAGGGCTGAAATGCATTGCTGTCAGCTCTTGTACGCTGTTGTCTCATGGCGTTGGTGGAAACAGCCTTTACTCCTCCTCCCCTCACTGCTCTCCCATTTGTTCTATCTCTTCTTCCTCTGGGGAAGAAAGAAACTAAGAGACTATTGTAAAAGAAATTATCAGCACATTCAGACATTATTTCTTAAAAAGATGCTCAGTTCCTAGAATTTGTACTTTATTCTTGTCTTGTAAGTTTTGAAACCATGTTAGTACTTAATGTTTTAGCTTGAACAGTCCTTGCATAATCTTCAATAATCAAGGAAAGGTGCTATATACTTGGGCAGTTTATTAAAACATGTATATATTATGAACACTTGAAACAAATTGTGTATAGTTTAGCAAGTCATGGTTTTGCTTGGCATTGACATGAGTAAAATGCCTTAGTAGATGTTTTATTAGTTTTCTGAGCTACAATGTCTAAATGCCAATTAAATGCTTAAAAGCAGTTGTTTGTAGAAATAACTTGAATATGTGTCCTATGTATTCTCTGTACTATTTGTGTCATTCACAATCCTAGAAAGAAATAGGCAGGTTTAATGTTTACTGAAAGCTTATATGGTCCTTTAAAAAAATAAAAACAAAAGTTGGTTTTGGCCCTCCTTTTCCACTAAATTGTCAGATATTGTAACTAGAATTAAATTTATGAATTGATTTTAATTTTAAAGACTTAAGACTTTTTCACTTTTGCATTCTTAGTGCTAGTGTATGTTAATATATAGGTTATACAAGTAGTATATATTAAGTAGTAATTTAGCAGTGTTCAGAGTCGGATCTGGAGGCCCTGTGTTAGATTTTTCTTGGTTTTTTGTTGCTTCTGCTTTATCTCGTTTGCTGTTTACATCTCGTAGTCCTCAATGGTTTTTACTTTGTATTTTCCTGTTTTTGTCGGGATATTCAAAAGCTATAATTTGTTGCTTCTTACCTGGTTTTTGTTTTAATTGAAAAAAATACAGTATGTCTCATTAGCAAATGCTTTTTGTTTTATACTGAATTTGATAATCTGCTTTGCTTTTTTTTTTTTTTAAATGGGTAGATTCCAAATAAGAGATTTTTATTTAATAAAGTTTTCGTTATTTTATAATTGTTCTCCTAACTGTTCTTTACTTAAGAGCTTTTAAAAATGTTCCAGTGTCCACTAATCCAGAACAATGTATTTCTCCTTGCAACATTTCAAA
The DNA here is from genome assembly GCA_028555095.1 of Dicrostonyx torquatus. Taxonomy (NCBI): domain Eukaryota; kingdom Metazoa; phylum Chordata; class Mammalia; order Rodentia; family Cricetidae; genus Dicrostonyx; species Dicrostonyx torquatus. The sequence continues at coordinate 4,715,735 of JAQHUG010000042.1, read as the reverse complement.
TGAGTAGAGGCTGCCAATAAACCACTCAGAATTTTTGTAAATGATATTAGCATGTTCTCAGTGTGACCTTTGTTTTAAGTAATTGTAGTTGTACATATCTAGAAAAGAGACTAGCTGAAAATAGCCATAGTTTTTCATGTTAACCTTTTCAAAATTGGGAATTCAAGTTTGTTTACCCCGTCCTTTTATTTTCCATTTCTTCTTACTGTCTAGTAAAATAGTATCACATATCTATAGTCTCTGTGTAAAACATTCTCTATGCTTGTAGTTTCTGTTCCATTGTCTCTGATTATAGAATTACTTTCACTTTTCCTCAGTATATATAACAATTCTTATTTTCAAGTTTTGCAGACTCTTAGATTATTTTTTCATCTTTTCGTACAAAAAAAATTATACATTAGTTTTTGTTGGCATAAATATTAGTTTTCAGTTTGTCATACTGTTGTGCAACTTACATAGTTTTTTTTTGTCATCAATCTGATAACCATTATCTCAAGATGGTTGAAATTTGAAAATTATGAGGTGTATAATTTATGATGTAAAAATGAAGTTAAAGGCATTTTGATTAGCAAATATTTAAGTATGTATTTTGTGATTATAAAACATCAACCTCCCCAAAATGATAGACATGGCTGTCTTTAGCAAGTAAACAGTTAACGTGTAGAACTAAAACATGATTGAAATGATAAATATCGATGTCAAGTAAAAGCAAGACATAGAAGAAACAATTGCTACATGTGAAGATAAAGTGGTCAGTTCAGGCTGGATGGTCCAAGTTTTGTTTATGAGAATAATTGGAACTCTGTATGGAAGGTTAAATAAATATAAAGTCAGTAAGAAAGAATCAATCATATAAGAAAAATAAGTTTACTAGTGAGATGGCTTAGTTTAAGAGCACTGACTGCTCTTCCAGAGGTCCTGAGTTCAATTCCCAGTACTCACATGGTGACTTCATAACCATCTATAGTGGGATCTGAGGCTCTCGTCTGGCCTAAAGTCATTAGAGCACTCATACTTAAAAAAATAAATCTTAAAATAAAAGTGTTGATAAAATAATGTAGAAAGTTTATAATAGACTTACTTACAAATAATGGTTAGTGAGCTGAAGCTATAAGCTAAGGGAGATTACAAAAAAAGAGCCTGAAGTTATCTTGTAAATTAAAACAGTGAAACATCGTAGTAGTGGTTTTTGTAGATACAGCCTAAAAGCCAAGGTTACAATAGTTTTGTTGTTAGAGGTCGTATTTCAAGTATGAAATTAAGTAGATTTTGGGAGGACTAGTTTAGTAGTTATTTAAACATAAAATGTTATATGGGTAGGTATTAGGAAGTTCATGAATGGAAAAGTTATATGTGACACTTTTCTTTTTCTGAGTGTTTAATGACAGGAAAGATTTATTACATGCATTCAGATAGTTAAGCTTGAATTACTCTGACCACAATGGCATTATTAACAGAAGTTCAAGACTGTGAAGAGAACAGATTTTTTTTTTTTAAGTTCATGTTTATTTCTTGTAGACTTCCTGTTCTGGAAAATATCAGACAGTTTTTGGAGCTACTGTAACTGGAGATTCTAGGGGTTCAGAACAGATAGTTTAAAATGTGCCATCTGGAGTTATTTCTTCATAGAGGTGGAAGTATAATGATATAAAGAGTTTAGAACTAAACTTCTAAAAACTCTTCTAATCAGCAGAGTGGACAGGAGAAGAGATCAAAATCCCCAAGGTGTCTAAGACAACCACCATTTCATTTTCAGAGAGTTGGGAGAAGGAGAATAAGTACCCACAGAATTCCATTATTCTTGGAGCTGACTTATTTATTTTTATAATATTTTAATTTTGATGAGATTCTAAAGCTGATTCTTCAAAATCATTCTTACATAATAGTTTGTTTTATTTCACTAGTTGCTCCCATAGCAGGTTTTGCAATTTTGTCTTTGACACAAATTTCTTTTAAGTAGCTCTTCTTAGTTTACATGTAGTTATCTTACCACAATTTTTTTAATTTCAATTATTAAAAACAGTATCAGCCTTTTAAAGTATTTAGAAAGTTACTAGATCATTAGAATATGGATAATGTCTTAATATAGTCTTTTTGTTTAAGTTACAGAAATGATTGGAAGTTATGTTCAATAAATTTGAAGAATTTTTTAAAACTGGCTTTTATTAAGTGTGTGTGGATAGGTGTGTAGGTGTAGGTCAGTGGACAGCTTTGTGGAGTTGGTTTTTAACCTTCCACAATATTGAATTCGGATGAAAACTCAGGTCATCAGGCTTGATGTCAAGCCTCTTTGCCCACTGACTCATATTACTAGCCCATGTAGTATTTGTTCATTTTTATTTTTCCCAGTGTTGCCTTATTCCAAGGGTTCTTTATACACAAAGGAAGTTTTTCTAAATATAAGTTCTCTCTATTATAGGATTTTTTTGGATCTAAGTCTATCATAAAGAGAAGGTATTGGATGTTTTCTAGCTCAGTGCTCCCTTCCAACTAGTTGTCCATTTAAATGAGCAAAGCAAATTGGCCCTGGTCACAAAATTGGCATACTTCTTTAATAGGGTGATTTATGCATGCGCTACTTCATGTGTTTCATCTCTGTGTTTGTTTTGAGGTCTTTTATAAGTATGTGTTTTTCATCCCAGTTGGTAATCAGACCTTTTAGTTTTTGTCTGCATTTCTTTTGATAGAATTCTTGTTCAGATTTATCTAGGTCTTTGAATAACCCCTTTGAAACATCATGACTTTAGGACTGGGTAGGATTCTCAATGGCGTTTCACATCTCTCTATTCTTAAACAGAGCTAGGAGATTATTATTTCCCTATTACTAGAGAGTTGTTCTTGGTCTTCCATTAACAAGGCCTTAACACTCATTTCCTAAAAAGACTTCTAAGACTTAGTCACATGGTATTTTCTAATCAGGGGGACACTATTATAATCTTCATCTACTTTTAAAAAGCAGAATATAGTAATTTTGATTATGTCTTTTATTAGGTTTTTTTTTTACTGTTTAATGTATAGCAGTTTTGTTTTATGGTCTTTATATTTGCAGACTAGAATAGTTCACCTGGAAGAAGTCTTACTTGGCTTTAAAATTTTGTCATTGCTTTGTTGTGTGTGGCTGTTATATTATAACATGAAATACAAAGCAGAAATCATATGCATTATTAATTTTTATGTTGACTTATATTTGTTAGGTAGTACATAGGGCTCACATACTGTTTATAGACATTTTGTTTACTTGCTTGTTGGTTTTGTAAGATTAATTGCTTCATAATTACACATATATATTCAAACTTTTACTTATAAATCCCTTGACTGGCTGGGCAGTGACACAGGCCTTTAATCCCAGCACTCCGGAGGCAGAGGTGGGTGAATCTCTGTGAGTTCAAGGCCAGCCTGGTCTACAGATGAGTTCCAGGACAGCTAGGACTGTTAAACAGAAAAATCCTGTCCCCATGTGGGGCAGGAGTGGGGGCAATAAATAAACAAACTTGACAGGTTTAAAACATGAGATCCTTTTCATAGAGAATTATTTTTTGTTGTTGTTGTTACAGAGTTAGTCATAATACACTTTATAAAAAAGATGCAACTAAAATAGTCTCTTAGTTACTTTCCTATTGCTGTGGTAAAAGACTATGACCCAGACAGTGTAAAGAAGAAATCAGTTGATGATGGCTTAGTGTTTCAGAGGGCGAATTTATGATCATCATGACAAGGAACTTGGCAGCAGGTAGACAGGAATGGTGCTAGAACTGAAGCTGAGAGCTTACATATGATCCACAAGCGAGAGGAAAAGAGATAGGGCGAGGGAAGGAGAAGGGGAGGAAGAAATACAAACTATCTGGGAATGTCACTGAAGTTTGAAACCTCAAATCCACTCCCAGTGATATACATCCTCCAACAAGGCCACATATCTTAATCTTTCCCAGTTATACCAACTGGGAACCATGTATTAAGAGCCTATGGGAATCATTTTCATTCAGATCACCACATTCTACTTTCTATCCTCCATAGACTTGTTGCCATATGATAATAAAAAATTCATCCAGTCCAACTTAGGAATCCCAGAGTCTTCTACTCTCATGACTGTTTAAAAGTTTAAAATCTCTTTTGAAACTCAGGACAACAGTCTTAATTATAACCCCCTTTAAAGTAAAAAAGCAAATTATAGACTCCCAACATAAAATGACACAAAATATACATTACCATTTCAAAAGGAAGAATCAGGGCATAGTGAGGAAATACTGAGTCATAGCAAGACTTTAACCCAGCAGGACAAATTGCAAATTTTTAGCTCCATGTCTCATGTCAAAGGACGTACATGGTTCTGTTCCTTCAGCTTTGCCGACCACAGCACAGTTACCTCTGTTGGACTAGTACTAGTCCCCATTTGTTGCTCCCTTTGGCGGTAACTCACTGCTCTGTCATCTCCAACATCCTTGGGTCTCTAACACAATTCCTTTCATACCTTCTCATACTAGGCTCTTCAGGCCTTCCTGCAGGAAGTCCCTTGCCAAATGTCTGACCTCAATGGCTTTTCAGACACTGTGTTATGTAGGACAGAGATCTCGTATGATTGTTGTTTTAGAGCTTTATGACTTCTGATTCAATCAAAATATTTTTCTAGGCATCTACTGTTTATATGAGCACACTGATAGATTATACATGTAAACTTGAGTAACTCCCACCCTACTCCTGCCACCAAATTAAATGCAGTACAAGATTACTTAGATACCCAGAGAGGATGCCATGCTCATGAAGGTTTGCTTTGTCGTTGCTAAGTGTAACTACACTCACATCTCTTCCCATAAAAATATAGTTCCAGAAGCAGTTTTCTTTTTCCTGAGTGAACTAAGTACTAAGACATCTTAATCATGGCTTAGACACTTTCTTAAAGTTTTATATGAAATTCTTTTAGAGATTTCTTTTTTGTAGTTCATGTGGTTAGTTACTTGTAAACTCGTGTACCATTTATTTGCCTATAAAAGTACTGAACATTTAAAATGTGAGTTATGACATTTATACTTAACAGTCTTTGAGTTCTGGCATATGTTGTATGGCTAATGTCCTAGACTACTATGGAAAAAGTAGTTCTGTCCTTCCTTGTTTTTTAAGTTATTCTAAAGTGGTACCTTCCTCTGCTGCCTTATTTTCAAGTTTCTTTACTCCCAAGAAACTATCCTATGTCATTAATGATTCATTTCTTTTGTGGGGTAAGTTCTTTATATATTAGCATTAGGAAACCTTACTCGTTTTCTTTAATAATTTTAAGGAGAGCTGCTTTCTTTTCTGTTGTCAGCATCTGGGATAATTAATAAGTATCATACCTATATCTGTATATTTAATCTTCAGAGATCCAAAGGCAAAGTTAGTTGTCTTTTTGAGGCCGTCCTGTGTGCCGAATTTTAGAGTGATATTTTCTCTTTTGACTAAAGTACTTATTTTTCTTGAGCAATCAGTGGCTCTTCTGCATTTAAGTCTGCCTTTCTGCTGAACTTTTAATACTAAAAGTTACCACTTCTTTCTGTCCAAGCATTTTCTAGGATATAACCAATCACGTTCAGTTTGTTCTAGATCAGTGGATACCGGAACAGAAAGGAGGTATTTCTTACCTGATAATGTGTGTGTTCCGATTCTGCTAATCCAGAAATCCAATCACAGTTGTTGAAAATCATCCTTAGTTATTATTTGTTTGGGAGTCCACTCCCTATTTTAGATGCTTCTGAAATTCAGTCCCTAGATGTGCTTTAGATAGGGTAGAATTTTTACCTCTTTCAGAACACTGCTAAAGAAGTTTTCAACTGGAACATAGTCTGAAGAAACACTGAGAGCAAAAAAGTCAGAGTGGTGATTGGCCACCTCTGTTTGATTGACAGGTTGCAGGGAGAAATCCATTCGTTCTGGATTAATGGAACTGGAAAACAGAAAACAATTATCAGGTAAAAAAACCCTTTTCTTTAACCTTTAAAATTCACCATTAAAAGATGAGTCAGACCACCAAGGGAATTTTTTTTTTTTTAACCAAACAAATGAAATTTAGTGTCTTGTAAATAGTGATCTCTGGCTACTACTTCTGAGTGTTACAAAAGAAATAGCTACCGTTGCTCCATGTTCTTAGCCTTTACGTAAAGGGCAGGAATGAATGGAAATAGTTGGAATGTATGGTTTCATTTATGTTTTAATCTGGGTTAAAATGTGAAGTAGAATTCTCTGGGTGGGGGTGCAAATCTGTATAATTTCATTTTCTGAATTGTGTCTGGTCTGTGACTGGGATTCTTTCTTTTTCAATGCTGTTATCTGGCAGTTTTCATGAATTTTCACAAGTTTTCCTGTACTCTGTTATACTTAATCTTCCCTTTATCAGGATATATGTATACTTTTAAATCTTTCCATTATAAAATTCTAGTATCGGTAGTACCAGTTCTTTATATTTTAATGACAGTTTCCTGATTTTTGGTTAAATATATTTCAGATTGAAGGCCAAGGACATGGTGCAGTGTTTGACTGCAAATGTTCCCCTGATGGTCAGCACTTTGCATGTACAGACTCTCATGGACATCTTTTAATTTTTGGTTTTGGGTCCAGTAGCAAGTATGACAAGGTAGAGTATAATAAATGTGCATTATTTTTTTGTCATGGGTGTTTAGAGGTTATGTGGGTTTTTTTTTGTTTTTTTTTCCTTAGGAGTGTGTAAGAATGCTCATATTTAAAATCTGAAAGCTTGGGGTTGGAGAGATGCTCATTGGTTAAGAGCACTTGTTGCTCTTTCAGAGGACCTGAGTTTGGTTCAGAATATATGGCAGACAGCTCAAAACCATATATAGCTCCTGTTGCAGGGCATTTGATGTCTCTGGCCTCTGTAGACACCTATACTCAAATAGTCAAGTGCACACAATCATGCAAATACACATACACATATAAACACATAATTACAAATGATCTTTAAAGTCAGCTTAAAGAATCATATCTTAAAAATATGGAGACTTACTTTCAGAAAGCATTATAAAGATAATCTATACATTTATAAAATCTTTTCTATAATTAGTCAATAGTTCAGAAGAAACTACTTTTTATATATCTTGTTAGAACAGTCTAGATTTGCGTCTTAACTTAGGATAAATTAACTTTGAATGATGGTACTCATAGAAAGACTTCACAAATATGTGAAATGTTTATCTAAGTAATAAATATATTTATGTAGGGTATAACTTCATAGCTTTTAGGTGATTCACAAACTGACTGGCTAATGTTTTGTTGCTAAACATTAACAATAAATATTCTTTAGAACTAGTAGTTAAAATAATTAAATGTTTTGTTTGTAGTATGATGAATGAATAATTCATAATTTAGTTTAAGACATTGCAGATTAACCAGTGAAAATTTGAAGTCATAGATCTATCAGGGCTGAGTTCATAATGTTTTGAAATTATTGAAAATCCTCTAGAGAGAATGCTTTCTTTTTCCATGTTACTTTTTGTTGTTAAAATTACATAAATCTTGAGACTAGGAATGTAGCTCAGTAGTTATACCATGTGTTTGGCATGTTTGTGATTCTTTGTTCAGTTTCCCCCAAAATACCACATTTTAAAGATTTAAAATAGAGTACAGTATCTGTGAAAGTAAAAATATCTTTGAATGTTTTATGCCTAGGTGTAATTTTTCTATTTAAATTAAAAAGCTTACTTTTAATGATGGTTTCTTTTTTAATGTATATACTTTTAAAAATGTATAACATTTTTTATGTTTATGTAAGACTTGTTATACTTGTTTACAGAGAAAAAAGTAGCAGATCTTATAGTAGGCAGTGAAGAATATATGCTTAAAATGAATTAAAAATGGAAAATTGTTTTGTTCCTTCAATCCTTCCTCTTAATCCTAGAGATTAAATATATCGTGAATGCTGAAATTAAATCTCAATCCCATATTGTTCTTTTAAATTGATGTGTAGTCCTTTATTTATAGTATAGTCTTAGACTTTTATTAGAAATTTTATCTTTTTTATGGTAAATTTTATTTTTCCATTATTTTATGGACCTTTCTTTTTACAGATAGCAGATCAGATGTTTTTTCATAGTGATTATCGGCCCCTTATCCGTGATGCCAACAATTTTGTATTAGATGAGCAGACTCAGCAGGCACCTCATCTCATGCCTCCTCCTTTTCTGGTTGATGTTGACGGAAATCCTCATCCATCAAGATACCAGAGATTAGTTCCTGGTCGTGAAAATTGCAGAGAGGAACAGCTCATCCCTCAAATGGGAGTCACTTCTTCAGGTAGGCATCCATTTTCATAGCAGCCAAGTCTCTCACAGATTCTAAGTTGATTTTGAATTCACAGAGATCCTTCTGCCTCTGTCTTCTGGGTGCTAGGATTAAAGGTGTGTGCTGGTAGACCTGTCAAAAAGTGATACAATTGTAAAGGTTTGTGAAATGATAGGGCTGAAAAATGAGGAGAGCTGTTTTTGTGAAGCCGTGGAATGTTGAAGTCAGGTGAGCTGAAGAACTGAGTGCCAGTTAAAATGTAGACAAGGTGTGCAGACTCTTCTTCCCCTATTTCACAAGTGTAGCGCTGACTGATTTAAAACAAGATAATAACCTCTAAAGATTAAACCAGTTTTGTCATTAGGAATGATATTTTAGACTACAAACATGTTTGGGAAGGTTTCATTGTAATGGACATAGCTTCTGAATAGAATGTGTGCTGAGTAAGTGTGAGTTTAGGTCCTATAAATAGAACAGAAGATCCAAAATGTGGTGATCTAGCAAGCTATCGGATTGAATGTAAAATTGAAATCAAGAAGACATGTTAGATAGAAAGTGTTGGTTCTTAAATTAGACATTTCCATCCCTGATAGATGGTTATAAAGAAAAAAAAACGATTAGGGGGCTTGCTTCCATTACCACTTTTATAAAAGTATAGGCTTGAATGTCTAATGTGCAAAACTAATGTTTCTTAGCTTACTTACAGAAACTAAAAGTAACTACTGTTTGACAACTAGATATATTCATATTCTAGAAAGTTTCAGTACTGGAGAAATACCATTCATGGGATTAAAATTAATGAGGATGTGTGAAATATCTTGGAGTACAACTGGCAAAAATCAGATTTTTCTCAGGTCTCAATAGTTTCCTTATCAGGAAATTAAGGAAAAGATTCATTTATCAAATACCATTGCTATTATAATTGTTACTTTTACTCCATTTTACTGCTTATATAAAGCTTCCACAGATAATTATTTCATCCTAAGAATTTAGGAAACAAATTTTGCAGTTGTGTCGTATATTTAGAGACATTTACCGTATGCCTTATTCTGTTGCTGCTTGTAGAAGTAGTGCTTGGTACCTTTGTTCTTGCTAAAAAAATACCCAACAGTAACAGCTTAAGCAGGCAATAGTTATTTTAAGGTTTCTGATTTCTGAGAATGACATTCATGATAGAGTGATGAGTAAAGTGGAGCCACTCAGTCAGTTGAGCAGGGCATGTGGCTGCAAAGAAAGGCAGACAAAGGTGGGTATAACTGTTAATCACCTTTACTCGGCCACTTCCTCCAGTAAGGTTCCACCCATTTCAGAGGAGCACCACACACTGGAGACCGAGCTTTCATAGCACGTGTCTGTGAGAAGCACTCCCAGGTTCAAAGCATAACACTTATAAAATGGCGTGATCTTAAACTGAGATGGGTAGCAGTTATTTTACAGTGATTCATAAGAGAACCTTCAGTAATTCCAACTTCTTAGTATTTATTTTCAATTTTTTTCTAGTTCTCAAAATTGTAATTATTTTACAATTCTGAAATACAAAAATACTTAATACAAAGTGGAACAAAACCAAATGTTTTTAAGAAAAAATATTAGCATCAATGCAAATTTAGTATTTTTGAAAATTTGCTAAATATTGCAAAGCTAAGTAAACCTAGATGTAGCCTATTGTAATAAAATTGATTTAAGTAGTGTTTGGTTGTATTGATACCTAAATGTATTTAATTGTAAGCTTAAGGAGACTATACTGAATTATATTTGAATCAATATTCAAACATGATCTAGCAGCAAATTAGTAATTGAATGTAGACATTTGACATTAGCTCTGTTTTTCTCTACTTTTTAATTTTGTGACCCAGTCATATTTTTTTCCTATTTAATTAGAGTTTTCTCATGTAAAATAGCTCAAGTAGTACATGATTTTTTCCTGAGACTTTCCTTATTAATACTTTATTTCAGAATATTGTTTGGGTAGTCTCTTTACAATTCATGTCTACCCTAAAAATTCGGACCTGATCAGAACTTTTCTTAATATATACACCTAATGTTGATTATTCCACTTGTTATTTTTAATGTGAATAGTTTTAATTTAATTCAATAAGTCTTATATTATTAAATGTTCTTGTTTTTTTTTTTTTAATTCTATCTTCAAGATTGAACATTTCAAAAACGATTGTCATTTTAATTGTGTTTATGTAGGGAGTGGGCTAGTGTTCGTGACTGCCTGTGTCCAATCCCCCAGGAGCTGGAGTTAACAAAGGAAATTGCAAGCTGCCTCATGTGGATGCTGGGAATTGAACTGGGATCCTCTGCAAGGCTAGCATAAGTTCTTAACTGCTGGACCGTATCTTTCCAGCCCCAAGATTGAACATTATATGTGCTCCAGTTTATGCTAGATTGGAGTAATTAACTTACCTTGCTTTCTTTTATATTCCATATTTGCTTAGCTATTTTAAGATAGACGATTGGTAAGGACCTGAAAGAGAGGAAAATATTAAGGGAAATTTGGAAAATATTCACAGTGAAAACAAAGTATTGTTTTAGTATTTGAAGGATAAATTAGAATTTTATCACGTATATATATCATTATGGTGAAATTTCAAAGAACAAAGAGAATTCAAGTGTTTTTATATGACTGGCATGAATAGAGAATTCAAGTGTTTTTATATGACTGGCATGAATAGGAGGTGCTAATAAATAGGTTGGGTTAAATATATGAAATACTTCCACATATCTGAACCCTGATATGACATGTTCTTCACGTGCTTAGCCTAAGTCTCCATTCAAATGCATGCATTTTCAGAGAAGAATGCTTTGACTTCTGACTTACCATAGCTGTGTTTCCATTCCTTTTTTTTTTTTTTTGCATATTTTACAGTCTGCATTTACGTGCAAATTTATTGTTTAATTGCCCAATCAGGATGGGTAGTACAAAGATCTTAGCGTCTAATTTGTCACTGAATCTTCAATATTAGGCATAAGTCTGAAGCACATAGTAGACAATTAAGACTTGATTGAATTAATGAAACAGTATCAGAAATTCAGGTCTAAGTAGGAAAGCACATAGTAGACAATTAAGACTTGATTGAATTAATGAAACAGTATCAGAAATTCAGGTCTAAGTAGGAAATCCTACTTTGGCTTCTTCCTAGAAACATGCCTCTGAGTGTTTGTTTTTTTAATTGTATAATGGAGCTAATAGTTTTGTTTCCATAAGGATTATAAACATTTACATCATGATAAGTACAAACAATATGCAGTCATCTTTCTAATTTTATTTTTTTGATGACATCTTTCTTATCATTACATTGTAAATTAAAAATAGGTTATGGAGGTCATCTTTTCTTTTCTTCACTTATAGGTAATCATTTTAAATCTTTACCACAGGGAAATTAATATTTAGTTATGGACTTCTGTGAGACTTATTAGTATTTTTTGTGATATTGCATAGGATTGAACCAAGTTTTAAGCCAACAAGCACATCAGGACATCAGTCCTCTAGACAGCATGATTCAAAGACTACAGCAGGAACAAGACCTGAGGCGTTCTGGTGAAGCAGGTGTCAGTAATACCAGCCGTTTAAACAGAGGTAAGCTGAGATTGTACTTTGGAAAACTGAGACCATCTAATCACCAGCATTAGAGAAATTACTTAACAGCTGCAATATCCATAAAATGAAACAGCCTACCAAAATGATTGTGTTTTTTGAAGAATAAATATAAGGTTTGACATTACAGATGGATATTCTTCCAAATTTCCTAAAGTAAACATTAGAAATCGGATTTTGTTCACCACCATCCTATTTCCCTCATTGCTTTAATGGAAACCAGGGTTATACTGATACTTGGCAAGTGATAGTACAGTAAACATGAAAATCATGAAAAATCAGCTTATTATATTATTTTCAAAATATAGTTAAAGTTTTAAGACACTCATTCTTGTTTATATTTAATGTTAAAAGTTAAGTTTGTGAACCATAAATGTCCTTGGATTTTTTTTTTTTTAATTTCTAAAAGGCTTAGCAATTTTTTTAAAGTGCGGTAACTGTCTAAGTAGAACTTAATCATACTGACTTTTTCCCCATGTAGGCTCTGTAAGTTCTACCGCTGAAGTTCATTCACCGCCAAATGTAGGATTGAGGCGCAGTGGACAAATTGAAGGGGTGCGGCAGATGCACAGCAATGCTCCAAGAAGTGAAATGGCCACAGAACGAGACCTTGTTGCTTGGAGCCGACGGGTGGTGGTACCTGAGCTCTCAGCTGGTGTAGCTAGGTAAGGCGAATTATCAATTCGTATTTCCCATAGTTGCTTGCATTCATTTTGACTAATATTTTTGAAAACATCTTTCCAACCTAGTGATTTCTTTTAAGTTAGTATGTAAAGGCAAAAAATGAATTGGCTAAATTTGTTTATCTGGATCATTTGTGTAAATGGCATAAGATGAGGGGTGTTTAGATTGGAGAAAGTGTCATCAATTAGGTTGAGTCCTGCTTCACATTTTACTTTGTCCTATTGCTTTCCTTTGTCTCTGTATGAGTAGGCATATATATGTTTGTGTGTACATGTGTGGAGCCTAGAGGTTGATGTCAGGTATTTTCCTTTGTCCTTGTGCACTTTATTTTTAGGCACCTGGTCACTAACTGAACGTGGAGCTCATTGATTGGCAAGGCTAACTGGCCAGTGAACTCATGGGACTCACCTGTGTTGTGTGTGTGCCCTCTCCTATAGTCCCAGCACTGGGGTTAAGGATACACTCAAGCTGTTGCATCTGGTATGTGGGCAGGTGCTAGGGATCCAAATTCAGGTTTTCATGCTTGTTCAGTAAGTAATTCTTTTAACTTGTGAGCCTTCTCCCAACCACTCCCAGTTAATATCTTAAAACACATCTCATGGGATTAGTTATAATTATATAGTGAATTTAGTGCCCTTTACTCAGTTACATCAGGTTATTCAGAGGCATAAAGAAGATATACCTATTAGTGGTAAATACATAAATACTTTGCATTTGAAAATACTTTTCATCCTTAAGTATGTGTGTATATGCTAGAAAAATTTCTACATTTATTTTGTGTATGTGTAAGTACATGAACAGCAACATGCATGAAATATGAACCTGTCTACTGTCCTCTATAATAAATAAAAAGTATGAACAGAATGTGAATTTGAGTCTTTAGTTTTGGTTTCTTGTAACAACAGTTCTTGCTGTCCTGGAACTTGTTCCTCCTGCTACTACCTCTTAAGTGCTGGGATTAAAGGCTTGAGATACCACTGCCTTGCCTTTTTTAGGCTTTTAAATAATAGTAATTATATAATTAATTTTTTAAGAAAGTCCTAATAATAGGTTTTACTCCATAATTAGACAATTATTAGAATTTGTGTTACGATTTAGGGTTGAATATCTGATATATAAACAATTTTGATAATCTCAATCTTTAACAATTAATATTGAGGTTTGAAGGCAGTTTAATTAGTAAAATTCATTCTTTCAAAAAACTTTAGTTTTATTGTTTTATTTATATGAGCATTTTACCTGTATGCCTGATGCCTGTGGAGGTGAAGAGAAGTTGCCACATTCACTGGAGCTGGAGTTACAGATAGATAGATGTCAGCTACCTTGTTGGTGCTGGGAATGGAAGTTGGGCCCTTTGCAAGAGCACAAGTTTTTTAACTACTAAACTATTTCTCCTGCCTCTGACATTTATCTTCTCAACACCAGTTCTGAACTGAACTAGAGAATATCATCGAGGGAAAGGAGAAAGTCAGAATAATTGTTGTTTTTGTTGATGTTATGAATAATGTAGCTTTAATTTCACTTTAACCTATCTAAAGCTAAATAAAATAAACTCCATTCACATATAGTTAATGAGCTACAGTTTTCCCCAGGGTTGCTGAGGAGAATATGATAGTCTTTGCATTCAGTGTATAGGAAGGACTAGGCTATGCTAAAACTACATTTTCTTTCTAGAACATTCTGTATCTTCTGCTTCTTCCCTAGAAAGGATTGATTGTAAAGATGTATTTGCTAGTTGATTGTTATGTTTTTAACATAAAAGGTAAAAAAGATTCCCCCCACTCCCAAATACATTTGACCATTTTGTCACTGTATCCTTTTGTTTATTATCTTTAAGCCTCAGTTCCGACAAGATTGTGACTGTCACTTTAAAGGTCAAAGTGTTTGATTCAAACATCTAGTATAAGTACATTCAAAATATTTCTAGGATTTAAACTTGGTGGGCAATTTAAAATTTTCCTGAAAATAGCCTTGAAATGAGGCAGGGTAGTGCACTAGTACACGTCCAGTCAAAGGGCTTATAGCTTAACATAGAAAATACTTCTAAAACTCAGTAAACAGAACAACCCAACTGCATGAAGTGGCTCATTAGTGTGACCCTAGCACTTTGCAGGAAGATCAAGAAGCTGTGCTGTGTTAGTTTAAAAAAAAAAAAAAAATCCAACAACTGGGCAAAAGACCGGAACCAGCATTTCACCAGAGAGGATGGGTAAACTAAGCAGATAAAGAGATACTCAGCACCATTAGTTATTGTAAAATGCAGAGTAAAACGAGAATGAAATACTTCTGTATACCTATCAAGTTGTTTCAAATAATACGTGATAGCAATGATGTTGGGTAGTTAACAGAAAACTGCCATATTTTTGCTTTTTGTTTGTTTGTGGTAACATAGACATGACACAGACTGGAATACTGTTTTGTACTTTATTGTACAACTGTCATATATGACTCAACAATTGTATCTTGGAAATTTACTCTTATTTGCATATAGTAATCATGCATAGTAATGGGCTTCATTATAACATTTCTATGTATGTGATTATTTTGATCATTTTCACCCATTCTCTCATGCCTCCCGATAATTTTTGTTGTCTCTACTATTACCCTTTATACTTTCTGTATTTGTTTGTTGTTTAATTAAGGTTGTGGAGTGAGCCTAGGTGAGGGATAATTTATAGGAACCATGAACAACTTCCCAGTTGTCCATGGACTCCTCCCTAACAATCATTAACTACCCCATAGCTTCTCAAGGATGGGTGAGAACGTGCCCCTACCCTAAAACTACCATCTATAAATTCTTAGAGAGGTTTGTGACCTCATGGATTCCTCCCACATCCATCACAAAATTTGAGGACCCAGTCTTGTAAAGGCAGACAGTTGCCATGAGTTCATGAGTGCAATAGCCTAGGGGAGCAAACCAAATTTCCTTCAGTCGTCTATGAAGTTAAACACACTGTGGTATATTCTGCTTTGTTGAGGAACAGCTTATTGCTGAAATAACTTAGATACATCTGTTTTGATGGACCAATACAAACATGCATCCTGTTTGATCTTTTTAAGAACATTATTGAAATTAATTATAAACATCATGAACATTAACGTTACAGGGTTGAAGAACAAATTAGTGGCCCGTAAGATGTAGGAGAAGGGAGAGTTGAGGTGGAAGTTAACATTGGTATGATAAGAAACAAGCAAAACAAGACATTTTTGTGTAGATGGAGTGCTCTGTATATTAACTGTTGTGGTAAATATATAATGCTATGTGTAATACATTAGCATAGAGTTAGCATCCACAACAGTAAAACTGGACAAACCAGATGATAAGTGGTTTGCATCAATATCAAGACCTTGGTATTGATCACAAGATTTTGCCATTGAAGAAAGTTGAATAAAGACTACAAGATTTTCTGTGCCCTCTTTTTTACATCTATGTGAATTTAGGATTACTTCAATATAAACGTATAAAAAGCTCAAAAATTTAAATTTGAGGTTTTTTTCTGAAGATTTAACTTCCTTCATTTCTCCATTAAATATGACTAGATACATTAGAGATTTAAGTAAAATGAAAGTATCAGTCTGCTCTAGTATGAAATTATTGACAATGTAAGTGTGCTTTAAATATTAATTCCCTTCCTGTTATGAAATTTCTTGGGAAAAATTAAGGCTCAAAAATCAAATTACCTTGCAGGTCAACAAAACTTCCAAGTTAAAGTAAAACTAAAATTCTGTAGTTCTAAGGAGTTGGATTAAATGAAATTAAAATCCAAAGTAATTTTTTTTGTTTTATTTAATTTCATCTTGATGTCTGGTATAAAACCTGATTTTGTTTTTGAGTACCAGGTATCTTGTTTCACATATAAGATTGTCTAGGCACAAGCCATATAGCTTAATAAGGAAGGTGTCTTGATATAACTTTATAGGATTTAATATTTGATTGATTTATCATTACACAGCAGAAACAGTCTGAAATGAGGGGAGAAGCAAAAGAAATCTCTTTTTAGTATTTTAGTTATGTCCAATGTTCCACCTGGAAAGAAAATAGGAGAACTAACTTCAAATTGTTACCTTAATAACTAACATTCATTTGAAAGGAAATCAGTTGTAAAATTGTAGATGAATGTTTGTGACTTTTAATATTCTCTTTTAGTAGACAGGAAGAATGGAGAACTGCGAAGGGAGAAGAGGAGATAAAGAGTTACAGATCTGAAGAGAAGAGGAAACACTTGACTGCTGCAAAAGAGAACAAAATTCTTACTGTCTCAAAGGTAAATATTAATTTGATATTTAATATTACAGGGGTAAATATAATAACCATTTTAGCGCTTTCTTTTAAAATTAAAAGATTTAATATTGTAAGCAAAGTAGTACTAATTAAAAATTGCTATATATCCTGGTTGTTTATTTCGATTATTTTATTTCTCACTATAAACTTTGTTTCTGCATTTCCTAGTATATCATGTATATATTATATTCACTAAGTTATAATCAACCTATGGAAAAGTGTGTTTTAGTTTTCCATAACTTATTTTTTCCATGTGTTGATATTTTATCCCTATCTATTATTAACAATCACATCAGCTGATGTCTATTAAAAAGGATAGCGAATAGCCCCCTTTCTCTTAATGTGGATAGGTTGATGGCTGTAGAGATCCATTAGTGGTTTTGAGCACTTTCTGCTAGTAGATAGGACTTGGGTTTAACCATTAACAATTGTCTTCATTTCCAGGGGATCCAACACCTTCTTCTGGCCTCTGTGGGCACCAGCAATACATGTGACATGGCTCACATGTAGATATACAGTCAAACATAAATAAACGCTTAAAAAATAAAGACTGGTAGATTGTTCCTAGTGTAAATAAACCCTTAAAAATAAAGACAGGTAGATTGTTCCTAGTATTTTGTCTTTTTTTTTTTTCAGTTCAGTTGTACTACATTCTAAGGCTTGTATTTATTTTCCCTCCTCTAGCTTAGCTGGAAAAGTTTCAAAGCCATTAGGTTTTTTTTTGTTTTTTTGTTTTGTTTTTGTTTTTCGAGACAGGGTTTCTCTGTGGCTTTGGAGCCTGTCCTGGAACTAGCTCTTGTAGACCAGGCTGGCCTCGAACTCACAGAGATCCGCCTGCCTCTGCCTCCCGAGTGCTGGGATTAAAGGCGTGCGCCACCACTGCCCAGCCCCATTAGTTTTAAAGTTTGGGAAAAGTCCATGAAACAGCTTCTCAAGGACCATTCATTATCACTGAGCAGTGATCTAAACAGAAAAAAAATGACTGGTTTCTGACTAGCTTACAGTGGGCTAAACATATTGAAATTTTTTTTTCTTATAAAATTCTTTGCAACTTTGCTGTTAAAGCTACACTTACAACCAAAAATATAAAACCTTAGCAAAGATTGACAAGATTGGCTCAGCTAGCCAGGAGTTTTCTGCCAAGCTTGATAAGCTAAGTTGGATGCCAGGAATCAACATGGTGGAAGAGATCTGACTGCACAAAATTGTCCTCTGACCTTAACATGGACACCACACATACACAAACACACAAATATGTAAATGTAATTTAAATATTTAGAAAAAATTTAAAAAAAAAAGCCTTTGTAATCCAGGGTCGAGAATGGCGCCATTTAGTGAGAACTGAAGACTTGTTTTCCTACTTCTCCAGGATTAGTCACATATCTGAAGATAGTGTGACTCTACAGTTCGGGTTATAGGATTAAGGGTCAGTCAAAAGAGAAAAGTACAGAGAGTATATATGCTTGTACTGTGATGCTCTTTGATACTGCTTTAATGACATGCCAGACTCATCATTGGGCAAAGCATCATCACTTGATACTCTTAATAAAGTAGATTTCATTTTGTGTTGAAGGACAAAAAAAACAAGTGTTAGTTAATAGCCAGCTTTCTGTTTACTATATCGATCATTGAGGCATTTAAAATTCCAAACTATAAAGTGTGATCCTGTCTCAACAAAAAAACAGTATTCTTAGGTTTTTTGAATTGGAATTTATTTTTACCAGAAGTATCAAATTGTGGATGATGCTTTCGACAGTAACATCATAGCAATTTTAAATGACGAGTTTGAGTAGTTAGAAATTTTTATGCCAAATGAAAGGAATGCTATATTAAATTCTTAACAGTGGATTTAACAGTGTTTGACAAAGTAGAACATTGTTTCCTTTATATACCTTTACACGCTTTCTAAGATTTCTATAACATTTAGAACAGATATGTTTGGTGAATCACTTTTAGCAGAGAGGATATAATTTTAGATTCAGAGTTACTTTGTGTAAGGTTTTTCTACTATTCTCTTCTTAGTGTCTAATGTTGGGTTCATTTTTTCTTTTAAAGATTTATTTGTTTTGTGAGTGGTTGCCTGCTTGTATGTATGCATGCATTGCCAGTGGAAGCTAGAAGAATTCAACAGAATCCCTGGGATTAGCGTTTTAACAGATTGTTATGAGCCACTCACTGTGTGTACTGGAATCTGAACTGTGGTCCTCTGCAAGAGCTGCCAGTGCTCTCAATTGTGCCATCTCTCTAGCTCCTAAGTTCCTTGGTTTTTAGGGTAATCCTTAGTACTTTGCTTTACTTTTTGTGTTTTCAGGTTTGACTGTGTGTGACATGTCTAATGTAAGTTTTCTTTCATTTTGTTCTGAAACATTGTTTGGGGTGGGGTTATGTTTGTTTGTTTTACAGATTTTGGTTTTTGGTATTTGTTTTTTTGTTGTTGTTGAGGCAGTTTTGGCTCTGGATCCTCTTGTCTCAACCATCCTTCCAAATACTGTGTTTTCCAGGCATCATGAATCACTGAAATTCCTTTTTATTTGAAGCTTTGAGTAGTAATTAGCCTATTTCATAGTCTCACTCACTAGCATACATTTCAGTCTGTATGGTCAACCTATTCCCTTTCCCCATTATTAATTAAATGATTAGTTTTTTTTTTATTTTAAAGACCTTTAGTGGGTTCTTTTTCATAGCGTCTGATTTTCTGTGACAGAGTCAATGCTTATGGACGTGATGCTCTGCTTCTCACTCGTGAAGTTGCTTTAACTTTCCTAGGAACATGTTTTATTTGAATATATCTATCACTGTTTGACTTTGTCAATTTTTTTCTTGATCGTTTGCATGTGCTCTTCTACAGATGACTTGTTTTTGGTGGGGGTAGGGTATGAGACAAGATCTCTACATAGCCCTGCCTGCCCTGGAAAACCAAGGCTGGCCTTAAACTCATAGAGATCCACTTTGTTCTACTTTTCAAATGCTCAGATTAAAGTGTAGTGGTACCTTGTTTGTAATCTAACAAATAAAGCTTACCTGAAGATCAGAATGCAGAGCTAAGCTACTGGTTAGCCATAGAGGCCAGGCAGTGGTGGCACACACCTTTAATGTCAGCACTCAGGAGGCAGAGGCAGATAGATCTCTGTGAGATCAAGGCCACCCTGGGCTACATGAGATTGATGTAGTCTAAAAGAGAATCAGAGCCAGGTGGTAGTGGCTCATACCTTTAATCACAGTATTTGGGAGTCACATGCCTTTAATCCCAGCACTGGGGAATTGGAAACAGGAATGATATGATTAGACAAAGAGGAATGTAAGATGGGAGGCGACAGGAGTTCAGAGGTAGACTGAGGATGCAGCCAGAGGTTTTGTAGAGACAGTAGCAGTCTGAGGATTCGTACGGACAGGATCGCCACTTTGGTCTGAGCGTTGGTAGAGGTAAGAACTCTCCAGTGGTTCTAGAGAATCAGTGATATTTTAAATATGTATGAATTTTCCATAATATGACTGTTAAACAAGAAAATCTATTCCCTTAAATCCTATTGTGAGTAAATTTTATTTTTTTCAGAATCATGCTCATGAACATTTCATGGATCTTGGAGATTCTAAAAAGCAACAAGCGAATCAACACAATTACCGTACAAGATCTGCTCTGGAAGAAATGCCTAGGCCTTTGGAGGATATAGAAAATGGGTCTAGTTCTTCAGATGTAAGATTTTAGCACATTCCCAAATATCTGTATCACTTGTACTTATTTTTCAAATATGACTTTCATTATATGCATTCTTTGATATAAATGTAATTTTTATATGGCATGTTAGATTTCATAGTAGCCATACCTTTCATTTACTAAAGGCCTACTTCCAGAGATGCCACAAGCTCTATTTGTGGCCGTATGGGTTAATTATTCTTAGTTCTCTCTGGTAAAATTTTAGAATACCTCGGGAGTAGAGTATGTTAAGTACAAAATGCTAATTAATGGAAATCCTGCTGTAGGGTTTTTATTGCTGTGAAGAGACATTCTGACCACAACTATTACAAGGAAAATACTTAATTGGGGTGGCTCACTTATAGTTCAAAAGTTCAATTCATTATCATCATGGTGGGGAGCATGTGCAGGCAGACATGGTGCTGGAGCTGAGAGTCCTACATCTTGCAGGCAACAGGAAGTTTACTGACAATCTCGCTGAGGGAAGCTTGAGCAAAAGAGACCTCAAAGCCTGCCTCATGGTGACACACTTCCTCCAACAAGGCCATACTTCCTAAGAGTTCCACTCCCTTTGGGAATCATTTTCTTTCAAATCACCACATCCTTTAAGGGTTCTGAGATTCAGAATGTTTAAACTTTATATCTATGTAACGTTAAATAGTGACTAATCATTAAATGAGGTTCCCTTTACCTTAAAGCAGAACTGTGAAATTGTTACCATGATCTCTAGTTTAGTGTGACTAAGCAGTAATTGGAAGCAGTTGACCATTTTGATTATTTTTAACCTCAGATTGAGAGCTTCTCAATGCTTTACTATTACTTGTGCACAGATTTCTCTACAGGTATTGTCCCTACCAGTTTGTACATTTTTTAAAGTGAAGTCAATCAGCAAACAGCAGTCCTCTCTACAGAACTTCAATCTAAATCCTTTCTCCTTCCTTCATAGTTCTTAACTGTTTTAGTCTTGAGAGATGTATTTGCCCTAGATAGTGATAGTTAAATTCTATTTTGAAGCCAAGCTCTATCTTGTGTTTTAGCATATTTAAGAATTTTCTTGAGTATCTGGGGTAACCTTATAAAGTGTACAAGTCAGTCTCCAAATCTCTGGTAGGATGAAATAATATTTCTACAGCCCAGCACTTAGGAGACTCAAGCAGGATGCACTTAAGTCCAGAAATTTGAGGCCTGCTTTGGCAATAAATGTTTAGACTCTATCTTAAAAACATCTTTTTAAATTAAAAGTTAGAAGAAAAATTTCAGTTCTATAAATTCTGTGGAAATTATTTTTCCCCCGTAGGATTTACCTTTTTTATTTTCTTACAGACTAGGTTTTTGACTAATAAAGAAGATTCTTGAGAGAAGGAAAGAACTTTTCTCATATTAGCCAGAATATATCAGCTGTTTAGTCACTTTTCTTTGCAAGTAAAATTTTCTCCTTTGTGTGGTATTTCTTCTTTTCCTTGTGGTTAGTCTTAGTCAGACTACGCTGCCTCCCACAGCCCTGCCTTTTATGTTTTCTCAAAATAGTTGCTTCTTGCTAAGTCCACATTTTCTTCCAAGAGTAACCAGTGCCCTCACAGTGCTTAACACAATGTTATAATTACCTAAAAATTAGTATACATTAAATTAGAATGGTGCGCTTATTCTATCAAAACAAGAAAACTACAAGTTAATTTAGTCTGATATCTGGAATTTAGAGGAAGGTTTGATTTTTATTGAAATAGTGTATTGCTCAAACCTAAACTCAGGGATATCAGCCTCATGATTAGGTCTTTGCTACCTTGCCCTTCTGTTGATTATTTGGGAAAACCAAAGAATATAAAGTACACATGGACAAATCATTTGCTTTATAAGATCTTTATTTTTGACATAGTTATAATATTCTTTTTTATTACTTAAAAAAAAATGCCAATCCAAATTCCCTCCTCCCACTCCCTCCACACACCCTTCCCCCCACCTCCATCCAATCCTAAGAGAGGGCAAGGCACCCTGCCCTGTGGAAAGTCCAAGGCCCTCCCTACTACATCTAGGGTTGAGCAAGGTATACATCCAAAGAGAATAGGATCCCAAAAAGCCAGTACATGCAGTAGAGACAAATCCCAGTGCCACATTGGCCCCTTAGTCTGCCCCAACTGTCAAACTAGAGGGACTAGTTTGATCCCATGCTCGTTCACTCCCAGTCCAGTTGGAGTTGGTGAGCTCCCATCAACTGAGGCACACTGTCTCAGTGGGTGAATCCCTCATGGTCTTGACTTCCTTGCTCATATTCTCACTCCTTCCACTCTTGAACTGGACCTTGGGAGTTCAGTCCAATTCTTCGATGTGGGTCTCTGTCTCTGTTTTCATCTGCTGTTGGATGAAGGTTCTATGGTGATATTTAAGATAATCAATCATCAGTGTGACTACAGGGCAAGGCCAGTTCAGGTACCTTCTCCTCTATTGCTCAGGGTCTTAGCTGGGGTCATCCTGGTGAATTCCTGGGAATTTTTCTAGAGCCAGGTTTCTTACTAACCCCATAATGGCTCCCTCAATCAAGATATCTCTTTCCTTGCTCTCATACCTGTCCTTCCTCCATTTCTACCATCCCATTCCATCAAGTTCTCCCCAACCTTCCCCTTTCTCCTTCCTCTTCCCCTTTCTCCTTCCTCTTCCCCTTTTCCTCTTCCTTCTACCCCCTGCCCTCATGCTCCCAAATTTTGTCAGGTGATCTTGTCTGTTATAATATTCTTTTAAATTCAAAATTTTATGAAGTACGTTTACTATTCAGTTTATTAGGAACTTGGAAATTTTGACAGTGGCATGAAAATTTCAGCTAAGTTTAGCATCCTTTTAAAGCAGTTAAATAAATTTTTTAGAAAAACCGAAATATGTTAATGGAAAATAATTTTTAGTGGAAAGAAGCCTAACCTTTTTGGTTGAAATATTTTGTCTTTTATTGTTTTGAATTTAGAAACAGTAATTCTATATCTTTTATCTCCCTCTAAGGAAATAACATGAAATGCAAAGACAACTATAATTTGTTTATAGATTCAATTAGTTTTCCTAGACACTTGAATAGTTATATACTTCACAGTCTACACTAAAATGCCAAAATAGGAATTCATTTTCCTTTAGAAAATAAAAAAAATACAAGCAGCAGTAAACAGACTCACCAGGTTGGATTTATGTGTTTATTTCTAATAAATATGTAAATAAATAGTAATAAAGAAAAAGGCCAGTGAGAGAGAGCTGAGGGTCGAGAAGGGCGAAATGATATGATCATATTTTAATTAAAAATGTAGAAAATAAAGTATTCTGTTACTAGAAAAGTGTCTCAGCAATTAAAAGCACTTATTGCTTTACTAAAGGACTTGGGTTCAGGTCCCACACTCACATGTCATTCCAGTTAATTCCATGGTACTAACCATCCCTCTGGTGTCCAAGCAGCAAGCACAGTTTTGGTACACATGCAAAAATGACACAGACATTTAAAAAAATGAAAAAATATATGTACCATGTAAAAACAAATAATTTTTTAAAAATTGTTTCATTTAAATTATAAAGAATACTCTTTTCTTGGACTGGTTTGGATGTGCCTAGCATAAGACTCGATCATTCTAGTTGAAAATTGTTTAGGCTTTGAACAACAGAGATTCAAATGAAGCTTTTTTTTTTCCTAATAGTTGTGCTG
The DNA here is from genome assembly GCA_028555095.1 of Dicrostonyx torquatus. Lineage (NCBI taxonomy): Eukaryota > Metazoa > Chordata > Mammalia > Rodentia > Cricetidae > Dicrostonyx > Dicrostonyx torquatus. Next base: position 4,691,539 of record JAQHUG010000042.1, on the reverse strand, counting down.
CCTCAAACAAACTTCTATGACTTAAACTTCTACTTCTTTTATTGAGATCTATTATTATTTCTAATTCTTGATAAGTCTAAATATGACAAACACAAAGCACTTACAGCAGCAGTTCAGTAACTCTGGGAACTGTTACTATTGGAGCTTTTTTTGTATGAAGAAGATTCATAAGAATTACAACAAAGGTATAATATAGCTTCTTGCATGGTATTCTCTGAACTTATAGTCACTAAGAGGAGAAACAGTTTCTGTCTGTTTTTTCTTGTATTAATCTCTCATTGGATAAAGTAAGTCTGGAGATGGAATATCCTGTTTTGTAAAGTTGTCTTAATAAATAAAATATAAATGTAACTAATTTTAAGATTCTAAAAAGATAAAACAGCTTTTAAAAAGGTTTAAGAAGTATAAATAAGTTTCAGCTGTTAACTATGGTGTTTGATGTCAGTCATTTTAATTTTTTAAATTAAATACTAAATTAAAAACATAAAATTTGTTTTTAGTATTTTTAAAATGAAGCTTATTGTGATATAAACCTGTAATTCTAGCACTTGGGAAACATGAAAGAGAATTACAAGGCTACATACAGATGCAACTAAAGACCTGACCTGCTATATCCAAACCCTGTATTCAATTCTCAGTTCTGAAAAATAAGTTGAAAATGAAATATGGCAATTATCTGAGAGGTGTTCTGAATCTGGCATTAATAGAGAAGTCTTATAAACATTTCAACTTTTTTTGAATAAAAGTAAAAAAGTTGAATTTTTCTACTTACAAGTCAGGTTTCAGATATCCTTTTGCTTTTGGGCATTATTTTATGAAGTCTGTGCTCCCTCTTTCAGGAAGGTGAAGTGGTTGCTGTCAGTGGTGGGACATCTGAAGAAGAGGAGAGAGCATGGCACAGTGATGGCAGTTCCAGGTATAAACGAAGCGAGTTTTACTTTTCCAACTGCTCTATTTCTGCCCATCCAAATCTTGGATACAAAGTTATTTGAGGGATCTTTTACTTTAGATTTTCTTTCTGATGTGTCTTTATAAACAGTTTGCAAGTAAATTTGTAAAGTGATATTTTTAAGTCATCTGCCTACTTTTTATTGTATTTCTGAATGATTTATTTATCATAAAAAATTATAAATTAGCTTCTCTGCTGGTTTTGAGGAGTAAACATCAGATTATAAAAGTAAAGTTGACTTAGCTCTTAGGATGTATTTATGGGTCATTACTATTTTTTTCTACAGCACTGAAAAGTATATTTCAACTACTGTCCTGTTTTGATCATTCAAACAAGTTATCCTTCAACAACTTATGGTAGAATTTCACATTTTGAGAGGCCAAATAGCTTTAGCTGCATTATAAGTTTTTAATGTCTATGAGAATACACCCTTGGGGGAGGAAATTATTAGTTGTCTATTTTTTTCCTGCTTTAGCAGTTCCTAAAATAGACTTCCAAAGGAAACATTAAGTGGAGGCTCTAAGATTTCTGTAAGATTTTAATAAGTTCTAGGATCAAAGGCTTTCCTGTCCTTTAGTGGTGATTCTTAGTTAGTTTTCTGTTTTTGAAGGAGTACAGTGAAAACAAGTTTGCATTCTTTTGGTTCAGCCTAGAAATGGTGTATTTTTAACCAGAATTTAATAATTCTTACACTGAAGGAGCACTGGTGGTGTCATCAGTTACTGGTGGTGTTAGCAGTTGAGGATCTTCGTTATGAAAAACATGGCTTATGAGGTTTATATTTGTGTTGGCATCAGATCTTCTATGAAGAACTGAATATTCTGACGACCAGCAGCTGATGCTCATAAGTTGAAGAGAACCCATACTAGAAGAGAGTGTTAGAAAGTTTTATTTAGATTCTTTAAAAGCCATTTTAAAAGTCATGCATATGTCATACATAGTGAAGTCCAGGCCAGCCAGAAGTAAATAGGGAGGTACCAGAAAAACCCAGCAACAAAATCATTTAAAAAGTCAAATCGTAATAGAAAGTACTTTTTATTTCTTTGCTTTTGATCTTACAAAGAGTCGGGTAAATGAAAAGATGATTTAAACCAGGGAAAAGGCCTTGATGGAATAAAGCTACAGTCTAAACATCTGCTGTTAGATTACTGTTTAATATTGGAGCTTTGAGATCATACATCACATAAAGCTAGTGGTTTAATATAATTTGATTATATATTTTAGCATAATCTAACTTATATCTCTTTATGACTTTTATGATTATAAACCTATGCAAATTAAGCAAATATTCTAACTATTAAAATTAAATAGAAGATAATATAGCTAGGTATGTGTAGGGTGTCATATCAGGACTAGTCTATCTATAAAGGTAAGCTGTAAAGAGAATGGCAAGGATGATTGGCAGTGGCATGTAAGAGTTCATTCTGTATGCTTCTCAATATTGGAGGTAGATAAAATAGTATTCACTGCATATATTACTTTACTCTTGGTCATATATAGAACTTTCTGTATGTTAGAGAAAAAATACATTTTATCACCAAGCCATACGACTACCTTGAAATTAACTTTGTTTTACATGCTTAGTAATGTTTATGCATTTAGCTTTCCTACTGTGTAGACATACTTTTCAGGTACCAGTTCAGTCTTTGCCTAGTATAAGAATTTGAACTTTGTCCTTAAGCCAAACATGCTTGCTAATGCATGCCTTTAAGTCCAGTACTCTGGATGCAGAGGCTCAAAATCACAGGTTTCTATGAGTTGGAAGACAGCCAGACATAATGAGGCACCCCATCTTAAAAGTAAAAAAGAATTTCATACTTTGGCTAGTTCACTGGTAGAGTATTTACAAGGCTTCAATCCCTAAGCACTTCAAAGACCTTTTTGAAAGGAATTCCAAGATCCCCTCATAAAAGAAATTTTTGTGTTTGCTTACTATGGTATGCATGCTGGCTTTCCAGGGCCTGTTCTACTTCTGTTTGAACTGAAAAAGATGATACTCCATTCCATATTTTTTGTAAACAATACACACACACACACACATGCATATATGTACAACAGTATGCTTAAAATTGTAAAAGGTTTTAAATTTATTTTTCAGCAGAAAGTTAAAAGATTTGCTTTTAGATAATGAAGATAATGGGGAGTTGGTCAAAATGAAATAACTTTTAGTTCATTCATGCTTTTTTATCTTTTTATTTTTCTTTCCTTTTAGAAAATGGTCTTCAAACTATACCCTGTGTGACTTAAAAGTTTCTTTTTTCTTTCTAGTGACTACTCCAGTGATTACTCTGATTGGACAGCAGATGCTGGAATTAATTTACAGCCACCAAAGAAAGTTCCTAAGCATAAAGCTAAGAAAGCAGAAAGTAGTTCAGATGAAGAAGAAGAATCTGAAAATCAGAAACAAAAGCATATTAAAAAGGAAAGAAAAAAAGCAAATGAAGAAAAAGATGGACCAACATCACCAAAGAAAAAAAAGCCCAAAGAAAGAAAACAAAAGGTTGATTTAAATTTTTTATGTCTAGTGTTTTCTTCTGGAGTAATAATTTAAAGCATAAATGTGAGACATCCAACATAAACATTTTTGAGGTTTATTAACAAATAATAGAAAAAATTCAAAGTTACATGATAAACAATAGTAAAGTACATGAAGATTATATTGACATAGTGTTTGGGGTATTTGACACTTAAGAATGTTTACTAAGAACATAAACATAAATATTTGAGTATTTAACTTTAAAATATGCTTTTCAGATCCAATGAGAAATACTGGTATAAAATGGATTTTGTTTACTAACGTTTTTGTATTTAGGTATCCTAATCGTTACTGCTAAAAATACAGAGATACTAGACATCACATGAAATAAAATCAACATTTGTCATAGTTGACCATAAAGCAAATACAATTCAAATATTGTGTACAGTTCTTTATAGTTCATTAAATAAAGTGTGCAATCCACAAGTTTTCACTTTTTGAGCTAGTGATGCGTTTGGTTACTTAATGAGTCTGGATAATTTGGGAGTAGAGGTGGGGGAAGGAGCTAGTAGATAAAACTTGTACTCATAAGGCTCAAATTCTTTAACGAAGAAATGAGACTAAGATAATTTTTTCCCTCTGAAATAAATGCTTATGTGTCTCTGCTTTTTAAAATACTGTAATATAGGTCTGGGGGATGGCTCATGGAGATTGCAGGTGAAGGTGCTTGCTACCAACTAAGCCTGACTACCTAAGTTTTATCCCTGGGTCCCACATGACCCATATGTGAGAATTGATCCCTACCCATATCTATTACCTAAAAATGTATACCATGGCACATGTGGCACGCTCACTTACTCACACATATACACAACAAAAATAAAAGCAAAACAGAAATCACAAAGCAGGAAGCTTTGAAAAATAATGCGTTTTAATGATTAAATACTCAGTGACAAAAATACTTAAGGTTCCCACTAGCATCAGTGGGTATTGAAATGTATACTTATGTTTCCGCATGATGCCAAAAATCACAGTTACAAGTTTGGTAATTCCTACTTAAAGTGCAGTTTATACCTTCTGTAAGAATTATTAGCTATTTCTGTAAACACTGGTACTTTATTGGGAGAAATAATTGCCTGATTAATATAATTGACATAGAATTAAGATTATTTTCAAACTTCTTTTTTTTATCAAAAGAAAAGTACTTTATTGTGAGAAATAATTGCCTGATTAATATATCATAATCTAGAATTAAGATTTTTTTTCAAATTTCTTTTTTTTTTTTAATCAAAAGAACCCTTTCAAAGCAAATCTTTGCTTACAGCCTCAGTATATAAAACTGGTAAATTCAGAAAAGTTTGAGAGGAAATTTATGGGTTTGGTTGTCTCTGTTAGTAAGATTCTTGTTAACTTGGATAAAATCATAGATACAAAAAAAAACTGAATTATTTGGGCTCAAATTCCTATGTTTTTGTTTGTGTTTACTTGGTTCTGATGTTTTAAGGCCAGAATGTCATAGTGGTGGATGTGTGTGCTCATCTAATTGTGACTAGAAAAGAGAGAACTGGGATCCCAATGTCCTATCCCACCCTTACACCAGAGCATGTTGCAAAAGAAGCTTCCTTAATTGAGGGTGGATGCTACACTTATCTGCGGATTTAGATTGCAGTTGTGAATTATGCTTTTTTAGTAAAGTGACGATAGTAGGCAGTCCTCTAAGATCCATGACATCCCTAGCCATGTGTGGTTCGCTAGATTTTTAGTGCCAGACATAAGATTGCCCTAGAGTCCAGTTTGACAGTTGTTACTACTAACAAGATACGAGTACCACCATTGTACCCTTAAGGTTGTCTTGCAGTGTTGGTTGTTGTAGTCCTTAAGTGTCAGAGCTGAGTAGAACTAGTGGTTGCTTCTGTGCTTTGGCTGCATTACATAGCACCTTTCTGTGCTATAAAGATAGTCTAGCTAATCTACCATTATAGACTGAATGTAGCCGTATATGATATGCAAAACAAATATGTGTGACTATATTTTGGTAAAACTTGATTAATAAAATACTCAGTAGATTGTACTTTTTGACCATAGCTCATTTGCTGTTCCTCCTTATTTATTCAGTCATCTTTTAAAAATAGGTCAGCTCTTAATAGTTTTTGTGCCTACAATTTTACAGTGAAGCCATCTCTTACACAGAGGAATTATCAAAGGCTTTTGCTTTTTCATATTGTTCACCATGTGAGAGCACTCCTGAGGCATTAAACTGAAAATGCCGTATATTGTCAATAGGAATAAGAGGAAAATCATGAAATAATTTTTTGAAATAATTCTAGGAGTGCCTCCGACAAGTGGTGTTTTTTGTTGTCATGGTATTGCTTCTTTTGTATGATAACAAGCCCATTCAGGTTGGTTTAGTAGCTATAGGTGTAGAACACAGCTTAATTTTATATTAGTTCAGAATTAATTCAGTTAAAAACAAACCACAACAAAATAAAGTATAAAATGCATAAAGTTTCTCTACTTAAAGATAATATTAGGTTTCAGTGGGTTTTTTTTTTCCCGTCCATTTCTCATGCTATTTCTCATGGGCTATTGTCATTAGATTACTTGTTGGTGACCAGTAAAATTAAACTGTTACTCAGGGGCATAGGGTTGCTTTTTAAAAAGTAAAAGACCTGGTTTGAAAGTACTCATTTCAGAAAAGATGATTGTGTGTGTGTGTTGGGAAGAGCATAAGTGAGTAAAAGAACAAAATGGCTACTTTCAGGAAGGAAGAAGACTTTTCTGTGGGGGATACATCGGTATCCCAGCAGGGAGGGAGCGGAAGGAAGAAAAATTAAGAATTCGAGATCAGACTCTACTAGCATAACAGGTTTGAAACCAGACTGGGTTACAGTCTAAAAGAGTGAGTGACAAAGACAAAGTAAGAGAGGGAATAAATGCGAATAGATGAATGAATATTAGGAGACTATTCTTAGGTTATTTTTAGTAGTGTAATGTCCAATTCATGGAAGTAATATTAGCTGTTATAAAAGCAACTAGCCTTCTGAATCCTTCGTACTGCTTAATTTTACTCAGTTACTACTATCACACGAAGGCTAAGATTTGCAGACTGTTGAACATAATTTTAATTTTCTGTATGTAATATTTATAAGATAACTTATTTGAAAGGGTAAGAAACCTCAAGAGTTTATAGTTTGGCATCTATAAGGATAGTTTTAGAGAGTTTTGTGAAGATTGCACGTTTTACTTTTTCTCCAGCGCTCCATCAGTGATATGGAGAAGTTAAATAACCATTGCCAACTCTGTTGCCTTTCTAGAATAAGGTTTAATGCTCGAGACTAAAATCTTTGTACAGAGGTCATTTCCTTGTATTTTAAGATATTACTAATGCTGTTCCAAACTTTTCTCAGAGATTGGCTGTAGGAGAACTAACTGAAAATGGTCTTACATTAGAAGAATGGTTGCCTTCGACATGGATTACAGATACGCTTCCTCGAAGATGTCCATTTGTGCCACAAATGGGTGATGAGGTACCACTAAACTTTAATTTTAAGAACTATTTTTCAAGTAGTAACCTCAGTATCTTTTTTAATCTTGAAACATACTTCCAGAAGATTGCAGTACGTTCCTAAAAAAAGCATCTCATTTCAGCGTTGGAAAAATACAACGAAAGATGTAGCAGTAGTATTCATCAGGACTCGTATAAATATGTGATAATTTAAATATTATGAAAGAACAGAAACTTTGCTGCCATGTTTAAAACTGACATATTTTGATGAAGGGATTTGATTACTGTTTCTTACTTCCTTTTATTTTAAGGTTTATTACTACTATTACAAGTTTTTTAAATGTTTTTCTGAGATATTCATATGAGTACTATATATCATTTCTGTTCCTCCCCCAGCTCCTGTGTCTTACCCTTTCAAATTCGTGACCTTTTTATTTTTGTGTGTATGTATACACACAGACAATACACATACACACACACACACACTCCTCTTTATATGTAAATGTGGTCAGCTGGGTCCATTTAGTGTTAAATATGTGCATTTGTTTAGGACTTATTACTTCCAAGGGTCTTGCCCCTGTAAAAAACCGATTTTCCCTCTTCAAGTAGCTATTAATTGCCTGTAGCTCTTCATCTTCAGGTAGGTCCTTTTGATGTTTCCTCCATCTATATTCTTAAGTAAAAGTGCATTTATTTTTCTTAATTTAGAATTAAATGTATGGAAAAGACTTGGTCCTTTATTTTTGTTCAATTTTATATCAAAAATTTCATTCACTCATATTGATAAATTATCTTTTCTTAAGGTCTATAATCTTAATTTAAGAAACCCCTTTAAACTATAGTCAAGAATTTGAGATTTAGACTATATCAGAATTTCTCAGAACAGTATCTCCTTATTTTTATATACAGATTGAAGAGATGATACCTGGTATCCAACAGATTAACTGTAATAATACTTACAATAGAGGCTTCATTTTTTTAAAAGCATAGTAATTAATATTATTATAAAGTAGGAACTAAGAATTTTTGAATGAAAATAAATGACTCTCCCCACCCTCCATGAGTCTCAGAGACAGTTGGGATATGACTGACTTTAGTGCCTTTGGCAGCTTTCATGTGCCTCATTGTCTTCTCACAGAGATAACAGGAACATGAGGTATTTTTCTAGTGGATATTACTTACTGCAGTGAGACATCTCAAACAGCAGGAGTTAGCAAAGATTTTCCACACTGCATTCAAGGAAAATCTCAACTCTCCTATGGCAGGGTGTACTGTATTTATCATTTTCTTTTGGGCAAACACCTGATCACTAGCCACACACTCTTTGGACTTACTGAACTCTATAGCTCCTAAGTCACCTCCAAATATTTTCTTCTATAGAGTAAGCTGTGGTGTATGACAGTATAACACTTGTCTGCACAGCTTTACTTGCAAATGTTCATTGCAGTGAGTTATTGGCACAGCTTTACTTGCAAATGTTCATTGCAGTGAGTTATTGGTCTGGTTTGAAACGCTGAGGTTTTAGGCCTGTAGTGTAGCAGTGATACTTCCTAACAAATCATGTAGCCACAAAATGACATGGCCACAATTTTAGGATGGTCACACTGTTTGTTTTGTATTCAGATCATCTTTTCAGTTGTTTGTGCTTGAACCTTCATCACCCTCATCTGAATTGTGAAATCAGCGTCTTAACACTACTTAACCTCCAGTGAATTCTAAGCATCAGGAGCAGTGAAAAATAGGATAAAATTATGTAGGATAATGGCTATATATAATATTGATTTTAAATAAACTTTCTGGCTTATTGAGTTGGCTCAGCAAATAAAAACGTTTGTTGCTCTTGCAGAGAACCCAGCTTCAATTCCCAGCACCCACATAGCAGCTCAAAACTTTCTATTCTACTAGTCCCAGGAAATCTGATGCCCTTTTCTGACCTCCGCAGGCACTGGTAGGCATGCAGATGGTACACATACATACAGCCAAAAATAAATCTTAAAAAAGACATTAAAAATTTAAGCAAGTGTTTCTATTTGTAAAAATAAGAAAATTATGTAATGGCAGACTGTTCAAATACCTGTTCTGCAGGACAACTGCTAGGAGTCATCTAAGTTTCATCTTGAAATAGAGACACACATACATCATACACATTAAGGATCAAACTATATAAATATATTTACATGGATTTACATATATGCATTAAATATTTTAAAGATATAAATATTAAAATCTATTTTCACACACATATTTGAGAATACAAAATGTTTGGTTTCAAAGTTTTCTACATATGTACAAACACGTGCTATAAAAAGTAGAAACAGAAGAATGTGACCATATCTTAGAACCCCTGGTCATAAACAACTTTGTTATACTATATGGATTAACTTATTTTGATTCCCAAAATAAAACAATAAAGTAAAAACAAAACAGGTGCACATCTTTTTTTCTGGGTATATACTCAAAGGAGTTGGTAATTAGAGTGCCTCAGTTTTGATGAAGTGTCTTTAGACAGCTTGAGGACTAACGTTTAAAAATTCAGTATTAGAGTTTCTATGTAATGTCTAAATTAGATTTTCTCTTCAATGTTAGTGTTGTCTTACATCTTTTTTTTTTATTTCTATTTATCTTAGGTTTATTATTTTCGACAAGGACATGAAGCATATATTGAAATGGCCCGGAAAAATAAAATTTATAGTATCAATCCTAAAAAGCAACCATGGCATAAAATGGAACTAAGGGTATGATATTGGCATATTTCTTGATGCAAAAGATGCTTTTTGAATTATGAAGGAAGTTGTCTGGTTTACTGTTTTTGACTGTAAGAAACTGTATGGTGCTGGAGAAACAGTGCAGTGGAAACTGTGCTTACATGAACGTGGGAGGCCCAGAGCAGATCCTCAGCACCCTGAAACTTAGCTGGATGGTGCCTGTCATTTGTGCTCTTCCAGTCCTTTTAGTTCAGCACTTGGGAGGCACAGACAGGGGTTCGGGCAAGCTGGTCAGACTGTAGCCAGCCTGGCAAGTTACAGAATCAATAAGACACTCCTGTCTCAGTTAATAAGACAGTTAGTGATCAAAAAACCCAGGCATCCACCTCTGGCCTACACAAATACACACTTTATCCTGCTTGTTTTCTGTGTTGTAGGAACAAGAACTGATGAAGATCGTTGGTATAAAGTATGAAGTGGGATTGCCTACCCTTTGCTGCCTTAAACTTGCTTTTCTAGATCCTGATACTGGTAAACTGACCGGTGGATCATTCACCATGAAGTAAGGACTCATACCAAGTGCTTTGATAGTATTGGACTATTTTTTCAAGATTGAAATAAATATGAACATACCTTAGATATTTTTAGGTGTGTGACCTAATCAATCTGTTTCTATTTGTAATAGATACCATGATATGCCTGATGTTATAGATTTCCTAGTCTTGAGACAACAATTTGATGACGCAAGATATAGGCGGTGGAATATAGGTGGGTGATTGATTTAGAAGCCACAGGTGTTCTGTGTATTTTCCCCTTTCCTTTATAAATGATTTACTAATTTTCAAAATTAGGAGAGCCAAAATAGTAAAGTGCCATTTTTAAGTTTTGAGAATGAAATGCTATTGTTGATGTTTAACTTTCAAAATGAAACACTTTCCATTCCTTTTGGTTAACTGTTACAAAATTACTTTAGAATTTTTTTAGTTGTTGTATGTATTGACTTAAATATTTATCCAATCATATTAATAGTAAAAATGAGGAAAAAGATGATATAATATCATGAGTTAAAATTTTGAGCTTGGACAAACATTAAACTGATTTGATTATTCATAGCTGTTTGAAATTCTAACATCATAGATTGTGAGGCTTATAAGTTATTTTAAATTATACAAATGGGAATGGTTATTCATTGACTAGTTCTTGTTTCAAACAAGTCCACTGTTTGAGCTCTTAGAGAACATTGTAGCAGATGCATACATGGCATTGCTTAACAAATTGCATCAGTTGGTATATCAGTCAGTTTGTTTCTGGTGCTTTTGGAAGAGTTGGCATGTTGTTTTCTATGATTGATCTACTAAAGCTTATTTGTAACTGGGCTAAGGAAGCAAACAGGAGCATGAAAATAAAAAAAAAACAAATTGTAATGACACACATGTATTACATTCCCATAGTGAAAGTGAATAATTTGTTCGCTTAACTGCAAGAGTAACCCTGAAAGATGGGAAAGAAATAAACCAGAAGAAAACTGTGACAACCTCTTAAAAAACCAAAGTCTAGCACATGAAAAATGTAAAACAATCTCTAGGAAGTAGAAACCCTGAAGGACAGACATTATCACCAAGAAGGAAATCTTCAGAAAAGAATTGAAGTCACATTATCAAAAAAAAAGGGGGGGCTGGAGAGATGGCTCAGTGGTTAAGAGCATTGTCTACTCTTCCAAAGGTCCTAAGTTCAATTCCCAGCAACCAGATGGTGGCTCACAACCATCTGTAATGAGATCTGGGGCCCTCTTCTGGCCTGCAGACATACACACAGACAGAATATTGTGTACATAATAAATAAATAAATAAATATTAAAAAAAAGTTGTAGAAAACTATATTGAAGTGCTTTGTACAACTTGTGTTATAGAAAGATACTTTAAATGTACAGAAAAACATGGAAAAGTTTGAAAACAATGAGAACATTGAAGAAAATAAAGGAATTGGAAGAAGTATTTTAATCTTATTTGAATAATAGCAAACAGTAATAATGGTCAAATATAAAAGTAATCTAGGATCAATGCAGCCCACATTTCTTTTATATACAGTTGTATTGAAATAAAATAATATTGTGTCATAAACTGGTAGATAAATCACATAATTTGCATGAATAGAGAAACAGAACATTTTTATTTAGATCTTTCAATATTTTTAATTCATAGATTATTATGTTTTCCTTAGTCAATACTCATTGGTCTTTTACTTTTAACATGACATGTATCTTCTGCCACTTGAGATCACCAAGAATATTTCATGGTTGATTTTGATTGGTACCTATTGTTAACCCAACAGTCCCGTTGTGGTTAGATTCACACACAATATCTGACTCTTCATATAGCAAAACTTTTCAGTCTTGGGAGAGAGTTCTAAGACATTGGTCTGTTAAGTTCATAGTTTTGTAATGTTTCTTAGATTTAAACAATGATCTTAGTCCTAAATTTTTTTAAAATAGCGTCTCTCTAAGTTCACCATCCCTAATACACATTTGAGGAACAGTGACAGACATAGTAAGTACATCATGCTTGAATCTAAGTTTGGATCTAACTCTTCAAGTCAAAATTGAATAGATTATAATAGGTTGTAAATATTTTCATCATAATTCTTAAAGAATTCTAGTTTAAAAGATCCTTTATGTTGTTTTTCTGATTTTAACTATTTTATGTATGTTTACACAAATCTTTAAGTCAATATTTTTTGTAAAACATGAGAAAACACCTTCCTTGAAAATAGTAACTAACCAATTAGTTGGAAACTTAATTCATTATTTCTAATTGTGTGTTAAAAATGAAAAAGCACTTTAGTGGGAGACATTTTAAACTGTTTTAATATATATAGTACACTTACTCTTGAGTATATGAAGACAGTTAAAAACCAATTAATATATTCAGTTACATGAATTTTTTATTTGAATCTGTATCTTTTTGATTTTGCCTATTCTAAAAGGAAAAAAATTCAGTACTATGACGACCACAAAAAAGAAAAACACTACACACAAGAAAGGAAAGAGTACCTTGTAGTTTTCATATGACAACAAGAAGCTGAAATGCTTGACATTAAGAACAGTGACCCTTCCTTGTATTAAAGTTTTTATTACAAGCAATTTTAGTATTATAACCATAGCAATTGCATAAGGAATTAGACAAAGGCATGCTTTCTTTTCCTACAAGGATGGACAGTTTTCACTTTTGTTTCTTTTTGTTGTTGCCCTTTAGAAAAGTAAGGGAGAGTAAGTGTGTGGTGCAGTGTAAGGATGATAGAGATGGAGGGAGCAGCTGAGTTTGTTATGGTTTTGCTTTAATCTGAAGTCTTGATTGAGGGAAATAATACGTAAAAAATTAAAAATAAGCTATAAATATTTTTAACCAGAAGTAACCCAAAGTATGAATAAGAGACATAGTTACTAATGGTTACTAAAGATTAAGATGAAAAGCTTCATTACTACTGATATCTAAGAAATGGTGTTAATAACATTTTTGTTATGTGTGCTTATTTTCCTGGCTTATTTTGGGAATATATAGATCATCTGTCTTGTGAAGTTATCCAGTTTAAGAACCTTAGATAATTTTACTTTAGGAAAAGGTATTTAACCAAAGCCAGGTACATGCCAATGTGATAAGACATATAGGGCTTTTATTTTTCAGGTGACCGCTTCAGATCAGTCATAGATGATGCCTGGTGGTTTGGAACAATTGAAAGCCAAGAGCCTCTTCAACCCGAGTACCCTGATAGTTTGTTTCAGTGTTACAATGTTTGGTAAGAAAATATTGGTTGTATTTTTAATCAGACCAGGGGTTTTTTTTTTAGTATTTTTCTCATCTATCAGTAAAGGAGTGAAAATACCGCTTTTAATACTGAAACAATTATTGTTTAATATGATTTTAATTTCTAGACTTTTTAATGGAATAATTCTGCTTTCTTAAAGCTGGGACAATGGAGATACAGAAAAGATGAGTCCTTGGGATATGGAACTAATACCTAACAATGGTAGGTGTATGTTGGTTTGTTGCTTATACCTTGTGGAATTAGAATCAGGGAATAACTTGGCAGAAGTTGGTTCTCTCCTGCCTTTGGTGCCAAGGATTGTACTTAGACTGTTCAGGTTTCATAGAAGGCACCTGTGCCCTCTGAGCCATCTCTTCAGCCCTAGATGGTTTTTTTGTTTGTTTTTGTTGGAGGTGAATCCCCACATTCAAGAGGCAAAGGCAGGAGGATCACCCTACGTATTCAGGCCTAGCGAGAGCTGCATAGTAAGAACTTTACTCAAAAAACAAAACTTGATGCCATTTAAGGTTATTGTGACTAACAGATATATAATATTCTACATAAGTATTCATTATAAACCTGTTATTAACTATAAAATTAGACAAGGTTCAACAATGAATATTGTAAGAGGAGGGCCCGCGTGTTTGTCCCTGCTGCCTGGCTAGCTTACACCCGAAATAACCACACAAAAGCTGTATTATTAAAACACTGCTTGGCCATTAGCCCTAACTTCTTATTGGCTAACTCTTACATTTTGATTCAACCCATCTCCATTAATCTGTGTTTTGCCATGTGGCAGGGGCTCACTGGGGATTCTAACTGGCTTCCATTAGGTGGAGCATCCATGGCTTCTCTCTGACTCTGCTTTCTTCCTCCCAGCATTCAGTTCTGTCTTCTCCGCCTACCTAAGTTCTGCCCTATCAGGCCCAAAGCAGTTTCTTTATTCATTAACTTATGAAAGCAACACATGAGCAGAAGAACCTCCTACACTACTTCCCTTTTTCTTTTAAACGAGAAGGAAGGCTTTAACTTTAACATAAGTAAAATTACATATAACAAAACAGGTAGCAAGCAAAAACTACAGTTAAAATATTTATATCTATTTTATCTTTTATCATAACTGAGGAAAACTATAATAATAACTATTTTTCAACTCTATCAAAGATGGATATAATATTACCTAAGTAAACAGGAAGTGCATTGTAAGCAACTTTCAAAACTCTAGAATTGACAGAGACATTTCGCTGCCTGTATAGTCACCCAGAGTTCTTCTGTACCATTGGGGCATCCATCTTCAGCGTATATAGCATCCAGCAGACTTTTCCATGAAGCAGAAAATTTTAAAGACAGTTCAGTCATTTTCTTCTGTATCCTACAGAATGTCTCGCAGACTCTTTAATGAATCAGGAATCCTAAAAGATCATCTCACCTTTTGGCAAGTTTGGCAGTCATCACTTTGTGGATTCTTCATGTCCAGTTTATGCAACATTCCAGGCTAGAACAGTTTCTTGCCCAAATGACTAACCAACTCCATAAGGAGCCTCTTCGATGCCCATCTTCCTCAGGAAGTAGCTTGGTGCTGCCAGAAGCAGACGTGTATCATTGTCATGAAAAGTCCTAAGTTATTAAAAGATTTTAAATGCCATATTCTGTAGTCTTTGAAAGATATGAAGAATGCCTATCCATCTGAAATATATCTATTCACATCTAGAAAATCTAACATGACTACAAACTTGACTATTATAGATGATTATCTATTAACCTATATTTCTGAATTATACATTACATTTTTAAATGAACTACACAATCACAATACCTTAATCAAGAGCAGAAATATATATACATATAAGATTGACCTTAAAATTGTATCAGTAAACCAAGATCCATATCATTGCAAATTATTCATATTTATATCCCCCTTTAAAAGAATATTTATAAACAATATTTGGGAATATGGGCATAGGTTTTTCACACCAAACTGCTTCGTGCTGTATGGGGGTGCTGTTAATCAGGTCTTTTATGGTGTATCCTGTGTGCTAGGTTCATCTCAGTCAGCAGTTGGACAAAGTCATTTAGTTTAAATGTGACATTTTTTTTAAATCCATTTTATTTGCATTTAAAAATTCTTCCATTAGAAAAATAGTGATATTTTTTTGTGACATCAATTATTTCTAAAGCAAAACTCACCAATACATATTAAAGATGTTCATTGATATATTTTTCTATCTGCATTTCAGCTGTATTTCCAGAAGAATTGGGTACCAGTGTTCCTTTAACTGATGTTGAATGTAGGTCACTAATATATAAGCCTCTTGATGGAGAATGGGGAGCCAATCCCAGGGATGAAGAATGTGAAAGAATTGTCGGAGGAATAAATCAGTTGATGACCTTAGGTAAATAATAACAGTGCGTCAGTGTAGTAGATCCAAGATAAATGATTGTTTGTAACTAAATTTCATGAGTCTGCCATAAATGCCACAGGTCTTCCACAAACCAGTTCGTAAAGCCTTCATACACTCAACTGACACGATATGAACTGGAGAAGAAATGTAATCAAAAGTTGAGTTTAGTTATTTGGTTGGGAATGCTAGTTTTCTCCTGGCTTGACAAGTCTTTTTGCAAAGGGACAAAACAAAGAACGTGAACTGATTTTCCTGGTTGAAAGTAAACAATGACATAAAACTTGCTTTTGAATTCTGGGCTTTGAAGGAGATCGTTGTAATTTAAACAACCTATAATAGAAGTTCAGAATCAACTTCAAAGGACATAGGGAGAAATTAAAAGTAAGAACTGAAAACTTTGGACATATTATATATTCAAATCTAGAAATTTTGTTTTTGTTTTTTTTTTCCTCTCCCTATGTTGCTGAGGATCCGTCTGAGGGCCCTGCACATTGTAGGCGAATTCTGGATACAGCCCCAAAGTAATAAAATGGAATACTTTATAAAAGTCATCTTAAATACCATCAATATTTTAGATTTAAAGTAGTTTTTTTAAAAAGTGATCTTTGTGCTGATAAGTTGACGTATTTATTTTTCTTCATCCTAATGTATCGGTGAATTTTAAAATGCAAAAATAGATTTATAACCTTATTTATTTTAGATATTGCTTCAGCATTTGTGGCCCCCGTGGATCTGCAAGCTTATCCCATGTATTGCACTGTGGTGGCATATCCAACGGATCTAAGTACAATTAAACAAAGACTGGAAAACAGGTTTTACAGGTTAGAACCATTTGATGTTGCTGATAACAAAAGAATTCTAAAATCCTCTCAATTTTGTGTATATACAGATGGAAATGAATCCCATAGTGATCAAGTGAAACTATGACATACAAATCATCAACTTCTGAGTAGGTCCTTGTACTGTCTGCATTTCTTGAGAGTTTTCCTACAATGTTGATGCTGCTCATCTATGTGATTTTGAATGCATACTTAATTCTCTCATAGGCTTTTTATAAGCCAAGCCAAAGATTTCATTTCTCCTAGTAATATACTAGAATATTTAGTAGATTTCCTATAAATCCTTATGTGTTTATTGAGCTTTTGAATGCCTGTTAAAATACAATTAGAAAGGATTCACAAATTTTTTTTATACTTTTTCTTAAGCTATTATGGTTAGTTTGCTTCTTCAGGATAACAGTTTTTGGTTGCCGGTGAGTTCTTTATTTTTCTTGAGACAGTCTCATTATGTAGCATTTGATTTCCTGGAACTTGCCATGTAGACCCTACTGACCTCAAAGTTACCTTCCTCTGCCTCCCAAGTGCTGGGATTAAAGGCTGCCTACAATACTTTCAGAAGAAATATGTTTAATCTATAGTTTTCAGTGAAATTTTATTTTTTATCAATTTTTTCTTAGTGTCTATTGCTTAATAGACCAACACTTTAATGTACAGAATAATTGCATTAAAAATTCTTTTTATGATGAGTTGTATATGATCAGTGCTTTACTCTTTTTCTATGTTAAATAAGTTTTAATTCATACGCTAGACTATTGTTTTTCTATAAGAAAAGAGAATTTTAGTTCTCTTACTGCTGTAAGCTATTACCTTGGATATAGCACTGAAAACACTGCTTTGTCTTTACTGAGTAGCATAGGCTTTCTCAGTAGCATTGTTACTTGCATGGAAGCTAGGAAAGTCTTTCTTCCTACCTGCCATATATATCTTCTGATGGTGAGAACCAACTGAGCAAAGTAAAATAGAATTTAACTTGGGTTGAAAGATGTCCTTATTAGATTAGATTCACTTGCTGTTGTATTATTATTGGTAATTCTTCATAGACATATGAACAAATCCCTTTGATATGTTGTTTGCCACCCTATCTTCAAGGTTTCCACTGTCAGGTGCTGAAGTTCAGAAGAACAAATGGAAAATATTAACTGTGTTCCTAGAACTGGAATTGCTAAAACTTAGGAGAATTTATATATAGTGCTACAGGATAAAGCAAAGCATGGGAGGATGTGAGAGAGATTCGCTAGTTGTTGGATTACAGCTTGCAAAAGGAGTTAGCAGTTCCAACTATTGTTAATATTCTCATAGACACACTGCTAAAACATGCTGATTTCTAAAGTATGATTTATTTTCAAGTTACAGTTATGTCTTAAATAGGCTTCTTTATAACCAGTTTACAATAAAAAGGAATTTATGTATGTGTAAATCGAATTGTTTTCCAACCTAATACATTTAAAAAGCTAAGTTATATACTTATTTAATATGATGTTATCAAATGATACAGTTTTAAAGGTTTTTATGTTGATTTGTATCTTTTTTACAGTTTGTTTTTCTTCTGATGCTATTCATTCCTTGGTTAAACTACTATAAGTTTTGTCTACTAGTAATTTAATATTTTATATTTTTAAATGCACAGAAGTTCTTATCTATGTTTCTATAGCTACAATTGCATGTTTTTAATTCTATGTAATTGCATCTGTTCACAAATCAGTAAGATTAACTGATTAACAATTGCATTGTATTCTCAGAAAGTGTCTTCAGATTTTCCTTTACTTTCAGAAATAAAATTACCAAGCCCCCGGTTTTTTTTTTTTTTTAGCTTTGCCAAATGTTCAGAAATAATCCTTAGTTAAGTTTCTTGCAGATTCTCATCATCTTTTTATGTTTTACAAGCAATCTATTGTTTATATCTTTAGTTAATTACTATTAGTATAATTAAAATGGTTTCCTTTCTGTATGGAAATGAGGGGAGGAAGTGATATCATACATTTCAGAAATGAGTGAAACTAAAAACTATAAACTTATTCCTCTTCTGCCACTTTTCCTCTAGAAGCCCCCACTTTTAAAAAGCAACATTGTTAATAGTTTGGTATGTCTTACTCCAGACATTTTCTATACAATAAATTTTTCTCTCTTAATGAATGACTTTGATTTTTATTATAATCACTATTTTAGACATAGATTTTTAAGATGTGAGCAATATGTTTTAGAGTGAAACTAAAAAGTCAGATGTCATAATTTTAATATGTGCACATATTTATAAATACGAGATTAAGATTTCTGTATTTGTCTTTTTAAGGCGCGTCTCATCCCTTATGTGGGAAGTTCGATATATAGAACATAATACACGAACGTTTAATGAGCCAGGAAGCCCAATTGTGAAATCTGCTAAGTTTGTTACTGATCTTCTTCTGCATTTTATAAAGTGAGTTATACATTTTTCAGTATCATAGCTGTAATAATTAATGATGTGATTTTAAATTGTGAAATAAATTTAAAGTATAAAGTGCTAAAATGTAAACTGCAATCATCTTTTACATAGGTGATATTGTCACATAAGCATAGTTAAGTTTTTTAAAATAAGAAACATGCCTTTCATCCCAGTACCAGAGAGGCATAAAAAGTGAACCTATGTGAGTTTGAGGCCAGCATAGTCTATTTATACTGTTCCAAGTCAGCTAGATCTACGCAGTAAGGGCCTATCTCAGAAAAAGAAAGAAAAATGTAAAATCACCTCCAAACATTTAGTCATAAAAATCTTAATTATATTGCCTATGTATTCATGGATTCTTTTACCTTCATGAATGTGGATGCACCACATGCTTGCAGTGCTTACAAAAGCCATAAGGAGGTGTCAGATCTTCTAAAACAAGTGACAAATGGTTTTTAGCTGCCATGTGATTGTTTTTTTTGATTTTTTTTTTTTTTTTTGCCATGTGATTGTTGAGAGCCAAACCAGGGTTTTCTACAAGATCAAGTGCTCCTAACTACTGAACTGTCTCTCCAACTTTTTGCTATTAATAATAATAGTAAATATTTAATGTATGGGATATTTATCCTTCATTGCTTCTTCTAAGCCATGTATAATCTTATAGGTGGTAGAGATTATTATCTGACATTTCTAGTTGAGGAAATTTGTCTCAGCCAAATTGCACATTTAAATGAATGCCTGCATTTGATTTGAGAACTTTACATTTTAACATCATACGTATTTATTCTGTCAAGTTCATTAACAGAATATTAGTCAGTACAGCAAGGTACTGAATTTGAATTTCCAGTATTGAAGTCATCACAGCTATTGTGGAAGCTGAGGCAGGGTTAGGAATGGCCTAGCCATCATTAAGACATTATTCTTTCTTTCTTACTGTTTTGGATCTTTCACTTTCTGGCCTTAAACTCAGATCTGCCTGCCTTTTCTTCCAAAGGCTAGGATTAAAGGGGTGAAGCTGCCATGAACTGCCTCAGGAGGCATCTCTCAAAAACTAAAAAGTTATTCCACATTTTTGTATTCTGCACATTACTAAGGGTGGTAACTACCATTTACAGTAGGAACACTTTCTCCCTCACTCACCTGTTCTGTGTCCATGGAGTGGACTGAGCCATAGAAATTGAAGCCAAAGTCATAAATAAAATTTTAGTGTAAAAGACTATTCAGTTGCATATTAATGTTACTATTTTGTTGGAAATTTTTGTTTTATTTATCCAGCTTTTATTTTTATATATTAGAGAAAATATTCACTTTTAAACTAGTGGTTCCAAACCTGTAGGTCATGACCCTTTTGGGAATCAATATCCGATATACTACATATCAGATATTTCCATTTCAGTTCATAACAGCAAAATTAGTTATGAAGTCGCAATAAATTAATTTTATGGTTGGGGGTCACAACAGCATGAGGAACTGTGTTAAAGAGTCACAGCATTAGAAAGGTTGAGATCGACTTTTTTAAGTAAAACTTTATGAACATAACCTTAGGATTCATCCATTTTCTTTGAAATCAGTGGTTTTTGCTGAGTTACAGGTAGTTCCTATACAGGATTAATAACAAAATTATTGAGTAAGTATTTATAAAGTAATTTGATTTAGTTATATTGTGATGATACTACACCATGAGACCCTGTTTCTACACATGTCCTGTGATATTTCTCTGTCCTCTAAGTGGCTTGGGGGACTTTTAGTACTTACTGTGTTTTTGCCTTTCTGCAGTCAAAATGCTCTACCACTGAGCTATACCCCCTGTTTTTGCCTTTCTTGAGTAAAGTTGGTAACATGTACTCATTACCTAGGGAACTCTTTTCTGTTTTGAAACAGCCTATAGAATTATGTCATCAATTCATTTTTAAATGAATGAGAGGACAAAAGAAATTCTGGTTCTTCTGTGAAAACACATTGCTTTCAAATAGTTATTTGGTGACTGGAGATTTAGCTTAGTGATTAAGCACTATAGTAGCTTTTGATAGACCCTAGGTTCAGTCACCAGTATCATCAACAAAGTAAAAGTCATGCCATTATGAAGTGCAGGTTAATACAGATTTAAAGAATTTATATGCCAGGCAGTGGTGGCGCACGCCTTTAATCCCAGCACTCGGGAGGCAGAGGCAGGCGGATCTTTGTGAGTTCGAGACCAGCCTGGTCTACAAGAGCTAGTTCCAGTGCAGGCTCCAAAGCCACAGAAAAACCCTATCTCGAAAAACCAAAAAAAAAAAAAAAAGGTTGGCTTTGAAATTTTGAATATTATACTTTTTTAGTTGACTGTTAGCACATTTTTAAAGATAGATATATTGAAAGTGATGTAGTAAGTATTTGGTAATAAAATAATTATACTTTGTTTTTGTCATAGAGTTCTTTGAGATAACTAAAAGTTGCTGTAGGGATAATGATCCAATTCATAGTAAGGATAAGGGAAAATAAAGAGCATAGTAGAAGAATGTTAAGGTCACAAATAATGTAGATGCTGATTAAGTCAAAAGTTGGGTCAGAGGAAAGTCATTTTGAGAGTAAGCAGTAGAATTATGTGAGATGATAAAAATTATTGGGACTGAGTTGTTGAGGCCAGTGAGGTGCCTTAGCAGATGAGGATCTTGCAGCCTACCCTGACAATCTGAATTTAGTTCCAGGAGCCCACAGGTGGAAGGGGAGTTGTAGTCAGCAAATGGAAAAGTTGTTTGGCTTCAAATTTTTGTATAAAATCTAGTTTTTATAGAAATTCTTAAAAATCACAACATCAACATTTTCTTTTGTTATTTAGGGATCAGACTTGTTATAACATAATTCCACTTTACAACTCAATGAAGAAGAAAGTTTTGTCTGACTCTGAGGTATGTAACGTTATAGTATACTAAAATAAGATTTAATGTAGGAGTTTTCAGGTTAAAGTTGTAAAATCGGTCATGCCCAGCATTACATTGTCTACTATTGATATCAAATTTAAAATTTACTTGAGATTGAAAACAAATTTTTAAAGAGGAGAGACTTCATTGACTCAGTCATGTACCATAAGATATACACTATGAATTTTCTAAGATATAGCATGATTCATGAATTGAATGCTTTATTGCCTCAAAGGAAGAAGAGAAAGATGCTGATGTACCTGGAACTTCTACCCGAAAAAGGAAGGTAACAACATTTTGGTTTTTGATAACATTTGTTTTTACAAAAGTGTTTTTGTTGTATTAATGTATATTAAAAGCTTATTCTTTTATTCTTAGTAACATTAAAAGTAATTTAAGTTTTAAAAAACTTTGAATTATATATATTATAAATATTTTTCTGAGAAATACTAGTATTTTATTTGAATTAATATTTTATATGGGTTGAATACTCCTAAACTAAAAACATGATATTCAGACTGTTCAAAAACTTTATTGATTTGAACACTGACACTTAAAAAGTTTTTTATTTTGGTTTTCAGATTTTTGATTTTTCATTAGTATTCCTCAGCCTGCAAAACAAAATGTTTCAAATATAAACACTTCTCTAGTGCCAAGCTTTTCAAATCAGGGGTGCTCAGTCTGTGCCTAATTACCTAAGATTGTACATCTAGATACAAGTTGGGGCTAGTGTGGTATCTTAGTAAGTTGGGTACTTGTTCTGTAGACATTAGGACTTGAGTTTAATCTTAAGCACCCACATAAAAAGCCAGATGTGTGTAGCTCAATTGCAATCCCAGTGTTAGGGGAAGGGGGTGAAAACAAAAGGTTCCCTGGGGCTGACTAGTCAGTGAGCCCAATGCCTCTGTAAAAAATCTGTGAATAAACAAGGTTTTCAGTGGTTTCTAGAGGATAACAGGTTGGTTTCCAGCTCCGTATTGCACAGTTAGCAACCACTCTCGCTCCAGGGGGAGCTTTTGCAGGCATGTACAGCTCAGTGCACGGAATTAAAAATAAACTCAATCGTTGGGCATGGTGACACACACCTTTAATCTCAGCACTAGAGAGGCAGAGGCAGGCAGGCAGGCAGATCTGTATGAGTTTGAAAGAGCCAGGGCTGCATAGAGAAAGACTTTTTTAAAAATGTAGAATAAGTACTTAAAGAATGAAAACAAAGTTGATGGCTCCTGAAGAAAGGCACCAGATGTGTCACATAGACCTCACATATGTTCACACACACTCCAAAAATAAACGAATTGTATTCCATAATAACTGTTAATAATGTACTTCTGTGTTTTTATTTCAGGATCATCAACCTAGAAGAAGGTTACGCAACAGAGCTCAGTCTTACGACATTCAGGCATGGAAGAAGCAGTGTCAAGAATTGTTAAATCTCATATTTCAGTGTGAAGATTCAGAGCCTTTTCGACAGCCAGTGGATCTTCTTGAATATCCGGTAAGAATTTCTAAAATTTTTATATACTGCTGTGTGTCATTCAACTAATTTTTATTGCTCTACTTCGTTTCCTTATGAGTTCATACATGTTCTCATTACCTAGTCAGTTACAAAGAACTCTTAAATTGGGAAGTGTAAAATGAAAGAGACTTAAAATATGCCTCTAAAGAACCGGTTTATGCATCTAGCTATACTCTTCACTTTTAGTTTTCCCATGTGAATATAATTTTCACTAACTGCTAATTTGCTTTCTGTTGCCACTTTAATGAACACCATAAGCAAAAACAAGTTGGGGAGGACAGGGGATTGTTTGATTTACAGATTATTTGATTTATATCATTTAGGGAAAGTCAGGGCAGGAACTGAAGCAAAAGCTATGGAGGAATGCTGCTTACTGCCTTGTTCAGCTACCGTTCTTACACAACCCAGGGTTGTCTGCACAGAACACTGAAGAGGGCTGCACCATTCCACATCACTCATTATCAAGAAAATGTTCTCTATAGACCTATTTGATGAAAGTGATTCCTTATCCGACTTACCTGTAACTTCCCATATAATTCTACCTTGTGTCATGTTGACCAAAAAAAAAAAAAAACTTTTCCAGCATTCTACGTACTTATTCTAAGAACTTAACAGCGATTATCTAGAAAGAAGAAAAATAATGAGACCTATTTTTCTCATGAAGTTATGTTGATGAAATGAAAATACAAAATACTTTTGTAATGATAAAACACTACATACAAATATCAATTGATAATAATGCCAGTGTGTGCACTTTGGAGAAGTTGTGGCTAAAAGTGTTGTGATTATATGATCCAGCTATTCATAACTGCATGAGACATAGAAATCTCAGTCCGAGTTGATATGATGTATAGTTTTTGATTCTTCTAGTTGAGAATCTGTGATTTACAGTTTTATGTGGCATCACATCCTAGATACGGTTTCATTATTTTCTTTTTATAGGCACATTAATTTGAAATGGTGAATATAGACCTTTTTTTTTTTTGTTTTGTTTTGAAAGCCAAAAACAGACACTTTAAATGTGCAAAAAAATGTTTAATTGTAACAGTGGGATAAATTGGGTTAATGAGAAACTCACCTTCCCAGGATTCCAGCATTCAATTTGTGCTATATACAGTGCTCTGATTTTCAAAAGCTAGGTCTTTGAAAAGTTTTATTTCCTGCAAATTTGCTGTAGTTTGAAACTTGATTTAAATTTACTGTTGCTATTAGTTGTTTTTGTTTTGAGTCTTAATCTTTTTATTCTAGAGATAAAAATATTAACCCTATGCAGAAACAAATGATGCCTTGGGGCGTGGTTAAGAAATAATTGAAAACCCACTCTAAACCAACTGAGGAGGATTTGCACTCTGGTTAACAATCTAGAATAATTCCACAACCAAGGTCATTTTGTCTCTGGTGTGAGAGAGATTTTTCCTTTAAGCATAGGCTATGTATGGGCTTAGAATCTAAATTTATACTGTGGTGGTATACAAAATGAAATTATAAAACCTCTTTGAGTAAAATATGGAAAGGTTGGATGGGAAAGTAAAAGACAAAAATCAGTAAGTGGGGAAAAAAACTGTAAAAACTAATATTCATTGAACTTATTAAGAAAGTGTGTATCTAACCATAATAGCATCAGAGTAAAAATCATGAACAGGAAAATTTCCAAGGAATTAGATCAAATTGGCCTGGAATTCATAGTCCTTTTGTCTCTGCCTCCCAGTTCTGAATTACTATACACACTTCTACCATATCAGGACCAGTAGTACATTTGTGCTTAGTCAGTGACAAGTCTGTAGTAATTAAAAAATTACCTCAGTGAAAATGAGTACAAATTGAATATCAGAATTTCAGAATTTGCAGGATACACGTACAGAGTAGTGTAGGGAATTTTAAAACTAAGTGTGTATTGCAGTATATCAGAACTCTTGAAATCAGTAATATATGTTTACTTCTCAGTATAGAAAAGGAAGAGTAAATGCAAAAGGAAGTGGGAGTGAAATAATCAAAAGCTGAAATCAGTGCTATTAAAAAGGTTCAGTATACTCTGTACTAGGACATTACTAGTTGTACACTGCAATGATCATTAGCTCCTCTTTTATCTTGTTTTATTCCATCTTACTGCCTTATTTTATATCCAAAGTGCCAGCTTTTTGATATCTGTTTATATTTTTTATTGTTTATTTAAAGATACATAATTTGGTAAATTCTGAAACTTGGAAGTTACTCTAACTTCAAAGCCTCTATATTGATGGAATGTTCTGGGGAGTTATAGATTTATTTTTGTTTTACCTTTATGTATGTATATATATCATTTGTATGCCTGATGCTTGCAGAATTCAAAAGAGAACATTGGATTCCCTAAACTCAAAGGATGATCATGAGCCACCTTGTGGGTGCTGGAAACTGAGCCCTGGTTTTCTGCAAGAACAGCAAGTGCTACTGAAGAACCATCTATCTAGCCCCACTTTGATTATATAATTTCTATATTTATATATTGTATCATTTTTATACTTTTATAGTGCCTCAATGAGCATTTATTAGATTTATAAGTTTTTCAGGTTTTACTGTTGTTTTTTGTTTTTTACAAATGATTATTAATAGTTTTGTGACTTAACTTCTAGAAATCCTATGAATTCCTGTGCTGGAAAAGGATACTTTCGTAGTAATACTAATACTATTTTCTTTCCCTCTTAGGACTACAGAGACATCATTGACACTCCAATGGACTTTGCTACTGTCAGAGAAACTTTAGAGGCTGGGAATTATGAGTCACCAATGGAGTTATGTAAAGATGTCAGGCTCATTTTTAGTAATTCTAAAGCATATACACCAAGCAAAAGATCAAGGGTATATTATCAGATTATTTTATTTTGTTCAAATGATGTCAAATCTCTGAATATGTTTACTTAAAACTTTGTATAAAATTAACTGGCTACTATGTTTTTACTTTTAATGATGACCTGCTTTCTGCTGTGCTTGTGTGTGTGTGTGTGTGTGTGTGTGTGTGTGTGTGTGTGTGTGTGTGTGATGTAGACTGATGTCATTTAAGCATTGCTATTACTTCAGGAATAGTTTCTTTTAAAGGAAGTATGATTGTCTTGTTAAATAGAGCCTTCTGAGCTTAACCTTTTTACCTAATTCCATATTAATGAGTACAAACAAGTGATAATGAGTTGTAAAAGTTCAGCCTACCACTTAGCTTGGATCAAAACACAGCTTCACAAAACAGGCAGTACAAGAGTGAAGAGATCATATTGATGATAGTCTTAGGTAGCAAGGGAGTGAGCTTCCAATCCTTTGGCATAGTTTATGTATGATAGAGTTCACAAAGAGGAATTCTGCTGCTCTTCTAACTTGAGAGTCTTTTCTGTTAAATCTCAAATGTCTAAATTCAAAATAATTTAGTTGTAAAAAATATTTTAGTTTACTTTGTATTAGAAGAGACTGAAAAGAAATACAAACACCAGTATTTAAATTCTAGAAAATTATTTATAGTCTTTACTTAATAGACATTTTCTTTTGAAGAGTGTTAAACCAGTTTTATGGATTTTTGTTTTCTCTCTATAGATTTACAGCATGAGTTTACGCCTGTCTGCTTTCTTTGAAGAACACATTAGTTCAGTTTTGTCAGATTATAAGTCTGCCCTTCGTTTTCATAAAAGAAATACCATAATACCCAAAAGAAGGAAGAAACGAAATAGAAGCAGCTCCCTTTCCAGCAGTGCTGCATCAAGGTATTTAGTGTCTTTTAGATGACATTAGCTAATCTGTTACTTTGTCATCCAGAATGGCAGAACTTGGTGGTTTTTAATGCTTCCTTTACTATTCCCTATATTGCAGAAGGATAAATTTGAAATGCAAGTTCCTATGGTGGAGAATTTTTAATCTTTTAAACTAAAGCTTTACTGGTATAAGTGCTTAAATTCAAACTGCTAAATCTATACAGTAAAACAGCCATTTTAGGATAGTGCTGGCATCATGCTTTCTGCCATATAACTGTAGCATTTATAATGATCCTTCACTAAATAGTCACTTTTCAAAGGCTCACAACCATATGAAATCCACTACAAATCTCATATTTTAACATATTTCATGATATTACAGATATTGAATTGAACTGTATTATAAAATTCTTCACATATATGTGGAGAATTGTTTAGAGTGACTAACAGTGTAATCTAATCTTATTACAGCCCTGAAAGGAAAAAAAGGATCTTAAAACCCCAGCTGAAGTCTGAAATATCTACCTCTTCATTCTCTGCACCTACACGATCAGTACTGCCAAGGCATAATGCTGTTCAGATAAATGGTAAACCAGAATCCAGTTTTGTGGTTCGGACCAGGAGCAACCGTGTGACTGTAGATCCAGCTATCACTGAGCAGCCATCTACATCATCAGCCACAAAAACTTTTATTTCAAAAACTAATACATCTGCCATGCCAGGAAAAACAAGTAAGATTTAATCGCAATTTCTACATAAAGGTGTAATTTTTCTTAAGAAAGTCTTTGATTTTTTTCCATGGGTTTCAAAAATTACCTGAAGCTGCTGTTGTTTTCTTTATTGTTTTTACTCTTTTTGAAAAAAAAATCGGTTAAGTGAGAAAAAGATAATTGAGGTTTAGGGATATTTTTGTAGGGCAAAACAATAACAAACTGATAGAGACTGCCAAATATAAACCCTAGACTTGCTGGCAGTTTGCCATGCCTTGCCTCCTAATATTAAACTGAGGAGCAAGCTTCTATAGTTGGACTGTATTTGTTAAAATTTTCTTTTAGTTGTTTCTTACTAGAAGGTAGATTACTGGGCTTCTTTAGTGGGCAGGGGCTTTTGGTTACATCCCAGCACAACAAAAGAAAGATTTTGTGAAGAAGCCTAGCCTTAAGTATCGCTCAGTTTTTGTCCTCTTGGCTAATTGAAGCAGTTCAGGTTAGAAGCAACCCCAGACCTTTTGCTTATTTTGAGTTCACCAAGTCTTAGCTTCTGATCTTTTTATATTTGTGTTTTAGTGCTAGAGAATTCTGTGAAACATTCCAAAACCTTGAGTACTCTTTCAAGCCCGGATCAACCCACATTTGGCCATGGTACGAGGAATAGCTCTGCAAAAGAAAATATGGAAAAGGAAAAGCCTGTCAAACGTAAAATGAAGTCTTCTGTACTCTCAAAAGCGTCCACACTTCCAAAGTCATCATCTGTCATTGATCAAGGTAAAATGTTACTTATATCTGAGTGTGGTGGTACACAGCTGTTCAGTAGAGAGGCTGAGACAGGAAAGATCACAGTCTGAGGGTAAGCCAACATAATGAGTACCCTGCCTCAAAAAAAAAAAAAAGTTACTTGTATATGGTAGGTCCTTCTTACAATAAATGTTTTTATAGGCATTAGCCTTTAATTTGCTTTGTGGAATGTCAATTTAAAAGCCACAGTGTGTAATTCTATAAATCTAGTAACTTGCAGCTTTGTATCAAAAGCAAAACATTTTTGTTAAAAATTTTACAGATTTAAAAAAAAAATCTATATGGAAGTAAAATGTATTTTAGAATTAAAGGCTTCAAATGTTGTAAACCAGTTTTAAAAACCTGAACAAAGACATCCTCCAAATTTGATTTTATTAGCCCAGTTTAGCATTATTCACATAATATGAACAAAAATATAAACTGTTACCAGATCAGAAGTCACAAAAAAAAACACCACATTGACCTTTACTAAATGGTAACTTACTGGTTTTCTCTCTCTCATTTGTTTGTTTTGTTTTATTTTTTGTTTTGTTTGTTGCGCCCCCCCCCCCCCCGCCCGTGTTTCTCTGTGTAACAGCCTTAACTGTCCTGGAAGTCACTCTGTAGACCAGGATGGCCTTGAACTCACAAAGATCCACCTGCCTCTGCTCCTCAGTGCTGGGATTAAAGGCATGCGCCACCACCATCTGATCCCCCCCCCCTTTTTTTTCTTGTTATGCCTCATCCAAAACAACTTTAGTGTAAATATCTTTTTGCCTTCTTCCTTTTTTGGATGGTCTTATTTTTTCCCTCTCCTTGTTTATCTCCTGTTAGCTTTTAACTTTTGCAATACCATCTCCAGGAATCCTTTAAAATTTTGTTTTTCATTTTATATGTTTAAATACATGTGTGTCTTATGAACCACATGTATACAGTACCCATGGAGGCTAGAAGAGGGGTCAGATCCCCTGGAAGTGAAGTTCAAAATAGTTGTAAACCACATTGTGGGTGCTGGAAATCAAACCCCAAGTCCTCTGAAAGACAATCACTTGTACTTGCCATATGATTGCTTAGTGTTTTAATAAGCAGATGACTTTGATCATGGCAGTTTTGCATTTCTCAATTTATTTTTGAAAATTTAATATGTTTATACAACATATTTTGATCATAGCCATTACTTACCTTACAAACTCACACTATTACCCTGCATGTTTCCCTCCAAATTCCATATTCTCCTTTAATACCCCAAGTCCAGATAATACTGCCATGCTTTCCATGTGTTTGGGACTACCTACCAAGACATAGACAGTATACTAGCAGCCACATCCCCAAAGGAAGTGATTGAGTCTCAGCTGCAGCCTGTGAGAATAGCTCCAGAATTGTATCCAGAGTTGCAGAAAAGAATATCTTCAGAGCAGCAAGGACTTTAGGAAAATTTCTTATCTAAAGAAAAAGACGTATACAATCTGAGGGTTTTGCTTTTTTTTTTTTTTAATTAAATTTCCTGGTCTTGTTCTCTAGTTCCAATTCTCTAGCTATAATTCTCTCATTCCAATTCTCTCCAGCTTCTTTGTTCACATAGCTTATATAAGCACATTCAATAACAAACCTTTTTTTAAATTGATTTTATTGAGCTCTACATTTTTCTCTGCTCCCCCTCCCCATTCTTCTCCCCTCCCCTTCAACCCTCTCCCATGGTCCCCATGCTCCCAATTTACTCAATGAGATCTTGTTACTTTCTACGTCCTATGTAGATTAGATCCATGTATGTCTCTCTTAGGGTCTTCATTGTTGTCTAGGTTCTCTGGGATTGTGATTTGTGGGCTGGTTTTCTTTGCGTTATGTTAAAAAAAACCACTTATGAGTGAGTACATAAGATAATTGTCTTTCTGGGTCTGAGTTACCTCACTCAAAATAATATTTTCTAGCTCCATCCATTTTCCTGCAAAATTCAAGCTGTTGTTATTTTTGTTCTGCTGTGTAGTACTCCATTGTGTAAATGTACCACATTTTCCTTATCTATTCTTTGGACAAGGGGCATTTAGGTTGTTTCCAGGCTCTGGCTATGACAAACAATGCTGCTATGAATGTAGTTGAGCACATGTCTTTGTGGCACGATTGAGCATGCTTTGGGTATATACTCAAAA
This sequence comes from Dicrostonyx torquatus, assembly GCA_028555095.1. Classification (NCBI taxonomy): domain Eukaryota; kingdom Metazoa; phylum Chordata; class Mammalia; order Rodentia; family Cricetidae; genus Dicrostonyx; species Dicrostonyx torquatus. The sequence goes on along the minus strand of JAQHUG010000042.1, from coordinate 4,660,674 downwards.
GTGGTATTGCTGGGTCTTGAGGAAGGTTGTTTCCTAATTTTCTGAGAAATTGCCACACTGACGTCCAAAGGGGTACTTGTACTCCCACCAGCAATGTGGAAATGTTCCCTTTTCCCCACAACCTCTCTAGCATAAGTTGTCATCAGTTTTTTGATCTTGGCCATTCTTAAGGTGTACGATGGAATCTCAGATTTGCATTTTTTTATTTTTGCATTTTTCTGATGACTTAGGATGTTGAACATTTCTTTTAAGTGTCTTTCAGCCATTTTAGATTCCTCTGTTGAGAGTTCTCTGTTTAGGTCTGTACTCCTTTTTTTTTTTTTAATTGGATTTTTGATGACTAATTTCTTGAGTTCTTTGTATATTGGAGATCAGCCCTCTGTCTGATGTGAGGTTTCCCACTCTGTAGGCTGCTGTTTTGTCTTGTTGACCGTGTTCTTTGCTTAACAGAAGCTTTTCAGTTTCAGGAGGTCCCATTTATTAATTGTTTCTTTCAGTGTCTGTGCTACTGGGTTTATATTTAGGAGGTGATCTCCTGTGCGTTCAAGTGTACTTGAGGTTCAGTGTAGCTGGCTATATGTTGAGGTCTTTGATCCATCTGGACTTGAGTTTTGTGCATGGTGATAGACATGGATCTATTTTCATTCTTCTACATGTTGATATCCAGTTATGCCAGCAGTATTTGTTAAATATGCTTTCTTTTTTCCATTTGTTATTTTTTGCTTCTTTGTCAAAAATCAGGTGTTCGTAGATGTATGGATTAATATTTGGGTTTTCGATTCAGTTCCATTGGTCCTCCTGTCTGTTCTTATGCCAATACCAGGCTGTTTTCAGTACTGTGGCTCTGTAGTAGAGTTTGAAGTCAGGGATTGTGATGCCTTCAGAAGTTCTTTTATTGTACAGGATTGTTTTGGCTATCCTGGGTTTTTTCCTTTTCCATATAAAGTTGAGTATTGTTCTTTCGAGGTCTTTGAAGAATTTTGTTGGGATTTTGTTGGAAATTGCATTGAATCTGCAGATTTGTTTTGGTAAGATTGCCATTTTTACTATGTCAATTCTGCCTACCCAAGATCATAGAAGATCTTTCCACTTTCTGGTGTCTTTTTCAGTTTCTTTCTTCAAAGATTTAAAGTTCTTGATATTTTAATATCTTTAATATTGTAATATCTTTTGTGGCCTCTGTGAGTGTGTTTCTCTTTCTCTTCATTTCTATATATTGTTCCCATTATCTGTAGTACTGATGTTATGTTCTTAAATTCCTTTAAGTATTTTTATCCTGGGAAGTTTTGATTTCTCCTTCTATGAATAGATTTTGCTATGCATTACAATCTAAGTTGACAGTTTAAGCTTTCAGAACTTAGAATACATCTTTCTAAGGCCTTCCTACCTTAAACATCGTAGTTGAAAATTTAGGTATTATTTTGGTAGATGTGCCTTCGTAAGTGACTTGACATTTCTTTCAGTACCCTTTATTCTGTGCTTTTAATGTTTTTGACAGTATGTTTTGTTAGGGTGGCCTTTGTTTGTTTTGCTTTGTTTTTTGGTCTTTTCTATTTGGTGTTCAGTTAGACCTCTTGAATAAGGCATCTCTTCCTCCTTCCTTTCCAGAAAATCTGTGGTTTTCTGGAAATTCTAGCATAGTATTCCTTTGTGCGTTTTTTTGTTTGCTTGTTTGTTTATTAATGCCAATAATTTGCATGCTAGATCTTTTAACAGTTTCTCAAAAGAAACAAACAAAAAAGAACCCCTGAATTCTCATATGTGTGTGTAATTGACCTTTTTTTGTTTGTTTGTTTGTTTGTTTTTGTCTGTTTTTTGTTTGTTTGGTTTTGAGTGTTCCAATTCCTCTGCTTATGCCTTTTAGTTGAGTGTCTTCATCAGTTGTCTGTCTTCAGGTAAAGCAAAAACAGCACACAGACCTCAGGCATTTTGCTTTGTAGACAGTTCTTTGCTACTTTATGCACATTCTCACATTTCTCTACCATGCCTTTACCTCACAGTTGTAAAACGGCTTATCTGGGGAGACTTGTGTTTTTTAGAATTTTTGTTTTTTGTTTTCTCTGCACTTCCTGTTCTGACTTGTTCAATTTCTTGGGTTTTTGGCATGGAATTAGTTAATAGTAAGATTTTTAACCAAGATAATAGTGGTCATCATTACAGGAATGATACTGTATCAATATTGAATGATTAGTGATTATCATTTGCCATTCAGTTACATGAAGAGATAGACTATTTGAATAGCATATAAAAAGAAAAAACTGCTTCAATTGTTTACAGTGAATTTGGATTTGTGTGTGAGTATGTACACATATGTAGAGGCCAGCAGTTGATGTTAAATGTCTTTCTCAATCACTCACCTTATATTTGGAGGCAAGACCTTTGCACCTGGCTTTCCCCAGTTTACTAGGTTGGTTGGCCATTGAGCTCTATGGTCCCCTGGGCTCTATTTTCCCAGCATTAGACTTATATATGTGTATCACAATACTTGGCTTTTTGGTGGTTTCTGGAGATCCAAACTTAAGTCCTGTTGGTTGTACACAGCAAGCACTTAACCAGCTAATCACCTTTCCAGTCATTGGTTGTTGGTTTGTTGTGTTTAGTCTTCTTTAAACAAGTAACCAATTATAACTTATTTATACATTTGTAGATGAATAGTACAAGAGTAGGTAAAGAATGTCAAAGCCATGGGAGTTTTATGGAGAATAACTGATATAAATTACTACAGCAGATATACTGTTAGATGAGGGTGGGCCATTTTTTTGTCCAGGCTGCTTAGCCCCAAAATAATCACACAGAAACTGTATTCATTAAATCATTGCTTGGCCCATTAGCTCTAGCTTTTTATTGGCTAACTCTTAATCTGAGTTTAACCCATCTCCATTAATCTGTGTATCGCCACGTGGCAGTGGCTTACCAGCAAAGTTTTGGCATATTTGACTCTGGCCAAGCCTCCATGGTGGATCCCTGACTCCACCCTTCTTTCTCCCAGCATTCAGTCCAGCTTTCCCTGCCTACCTAAATTCTGCCTTGCAATAGGTCCAAAGCAGTTTCTTTATTCATTAATGGCAATCACAGCACACAGAGGGGATTCCCACATCAATATACTCCTAAATATCTTGGGAAGGGAAAATAAAAAGAAAGATTCTTTGTATGTCCAGGGAACTCCAGACTCTTCTGTGATAATAGAAGTTATTGTGGTCACATTCATAGGAGATGAAATAAAAGCTAGAATTTTCCCAGTCTTTATTGTCTGAATTTTCTTTTCACTGATGAAATGGCTGGAAGGAAGAAAGTAACTGTTAATGAACGTGCTTATTTATTATAAAGGTCATAAAATTAGTATGCTAAGAACTTTTTCCCATGACTTCTTAAAAGCGATACTAAAGAAGTGAGTTAAACAATAAAAAAACTTTGCTGTGATAAATTGCAAATGAACATGATAGTTTCATGAAATTCAAACAAAACTCCTAATACATTAGAATGTGTAATAAAGGAGGTAGACATCTAATTTCCACTCTTTCCTTTCAATGACCGCATTAACTTGGGTCTTTTATTTATATCTAAGTTTGTCTTTCTGTCTTGATTAAGCATCTTTTCCGATGGGCCAGCAGGTAACTGTGCTTGCCCCACAAGTTTGGCAGCCACATTTCTATCCTCAGAACCCATGTGAGAGTAGGAGAGAACTCCCTCCCAAAGGCTACCCTCTGACTTCACAGTTGCATGGTGACTCAATTGCTACTCACCCAAGACATCATCATCATCATCCAAGTGCACACAAATAATTTTTTTGGTTAATTGTCTTTTGTTTTCGAGACAGGGTTTCTCTGTGTATCTCTGGCTGTCCTGGAACTCACTGTAGACCATGCTGGCCTTGAACTCACAGAGATCTTTCAGCCTCTGCCTCCCTGAGTGCTGGAATTAAAGGTGTGCACCACCATTGTCTGACTGATAAATTTTTAAAACTAAAAAGATATCTAGGACCAATTCTCTTATTTTAGTGGGAGTTTTTTTATAAGTATTCTAGTGCCTTTACTGATTAGTTGGAAGGCTAAATAACATTAAGCATACTGTTTTTCCTTTTCAGGAGATTGTAAGAATGTTCTTATAGCAGGAACCATTCAAGTAAATGGCCATGGAGGACAGCCATCAAAACTTGGGAAGAGAGGGCCTGGGAGGAAGCCTAAGGCAGAAGCTAACACCAGCAGTGGTGAAGTCACACACAAGAAGAGAGGTAGAAAGCCCAAGAAACTGCAATGTACAAAGCAAGAAAACTCTGAGCAAAATAACTTGCCTCCAATCAGAACTGACATGGTTCCTTCTTCAACATGCAACTTTCTTTCTGAAACTAATGTTGTTAAGGAGGATTTGTTACAGAAAAAGAGTCGTGGAGGCAGAAAACCCAAAAGGAAGATGAAAACACAAAGTCTAGATTCAGAACTCATAGTTCCTACAAATGTTAAAGTGTTAAGGAGAAGTAACCGGAAAAAAACAGATGGTCCTATAGATGAGGAAGAGGAGTTTGAAGAACTCAAAGGCTCTGAACCTCATATGAGAACTAGAAACCAAGGTCGAAGGACAGCTTTCTATAATGAGGATGACTCAGAAGAAGAGCAGAGGCAGCTGTTATTTGAAGACACCTCTTTGACTTTTGGGACTTCTAGTAGAGGACGGGTCCGAAAGTTGACTGAAAAAGCAAAGGCTAATTTAATCGGGTGGTAGCTGGAAGTAAAATATTGTACTTCAAAATCTGTGAAGCAGGTACAGTTAAGGAGTTAGTAGAACTAAGGTTTCTGCTTCCTGGCTGCTATGATGGATTAGGGAATGTTACAATTTGACTTGGGAAAAAGGAGTCATAAAAGAAAATAAAAAAATAAAAATGACAAATTTAGAAAATAATTTACGTCTTTGAATGAAAAAAATCTATATACGTATATATTTCAAATGTTTGCTATTTATTGCCCTTAGGTAGGTTATCATTTTCACATTCATTTCATTCACGGTTTGAAATTGAGAACCTGTTACAAATTCTTGGTTTATTTATGGAAGAGACAGTTCTGCTACACTCTTAAGAAGCATAGTATTACTAGTGATAGAATGTTTCCTGGTAAAGTGAATTATTTTTGACCAAGTAAGGTACACTTTTACTGATGCAGAAGTCATGCCCTTAGGAAGAAACCCAGTAGCAGTACATTAAGAAATGTTTCCTCTAAAGATAGCTTCAAAGTTCCCACCATTTGTTATCCTAAAGAATGTTAGTTGTAGGGTGTTCAACTACAGAATATCTAGAGGAAGCTTTTGTTTTACTCCATTTCTGCTAGACTTAGGAGAAAATGTATTGATGCAAAAGAAACATATCCACATTGGAAAACGTTTGACTGTCTAATTTTTCAGACCTTGATTCTTCTATCAGTCACTCTGTCTCTGTTTATTGTGCCAAAGACTGAGAATCAGTGCAGTGGAAAGCCTGTTTTTGACTGTCAGGACAGCATACACTTTTTCAATACTGGAAAAGCTATATATTCTAAAGAGCAAGTTATTACAGGATTATGCTGAGTTGTATCTTTTTTTGGTACTAATAGTAGGAAAATAATGCACTGGTGGGTCCTTTGACAGAGATATCTTAGAGAAAATGATTAAGTGGTTAAAGGATTCAAGGAGAATACAGGAAAAGAGGAATATGATGTTTACTTGATGTGGATCAATATCATTTTTAAATATCAGACATATCCAATAGGCTAAAATGCTTACAAAGAACCATGTCTGTGTGCGTGTGTATATTGATAAATGGGTGTGATTGAATATATATAAATATATATATATATACACAAATGCATACTTAAGTACTATTACCCAGGTATACATTCTTTTTTCAGGATTTTTTTAGATAGTAGAATGAAAACAATTTTAAAATGTCATACTTTATAGTTTAATTTTAAGGAAAAGATTGGTTATTTTCAACTATTAAAAGTTAAAAATAGGCCAAATCACTTTTTATGCAATCATGTTTTATACAGTGGTCTCATTGCACATTGTGTTTTTTCTGCACTTTTTACGGTATCCTTATCACGCTGGTATCTCAATATACACTCTAAAGAGAAACACCCATTTAATGATTGTGCCTTGTATTCTATTATTTTTTGCATCATTAGTAAAATTAAGTTGTCTATTGTAAATGATAACTATATGACTTAGGAGAATGTATTGCTATATGTACTGCTATGGAAAAGGAGAGCAGTTATTTATTTGTTTATGGTACTTTAGTTATTTTATACCTTGAAAACCAACGTAAATGCCATTTCTATTGTTTAAAATTACTTTTTTTAAGTTTTAAGAATGTAGTATTTTCTGAGGACTGATATGGTACAAAAAATGTAACCAAAACTTCCAGATACTACATTTTTAAAAAGGAAAAATGGGGAAAATATATATCAGCATGCCTGATCCTGATGTAGAGAATAAAGTCTTTAATTGAACCTTGGCAAAATATATAATTAGATTATATAATTATTTCCTTGTTTCCAATAAGGATAAATGTTAATCTGTCATTTAACTGTCTCAAAGAATGAAAAGTGATGCATTGGGCTTTTTAGATCATTTGTAACAAAATTTATACAGAAACCCTCCAGTGAAACTTCAGTGAACCATTTTCCAGATCTTAACTGGATTGCTATGATTTTACAGTTGAAAAATAATTTCAAATTTTTTAGGTTTTTGTACATTTATTTTTTTCTAACAAGTATATCGAACTATATAATTGAAGTTAAGTAGTAAACGCTTCATAATGCAGAAATGGATGACGTGTTATAGAGAAAAATGAGTCAATTTCACCGTTATTGAAAATGATAGTGTGTATGTTGGAAATTTAAGTCATTAAAGTAATTAGTTGCTTTTGAAGGAAATCTATTTGAAAATGTAATTTCCTGATGTTATCTGCATTGTATTAGAAAAATAGACTAAAATCCATTTTTATAAAACAATGTAGTTGTAAGGTGTGTTCAGTAAAAGAAAGCTCACACAGTCTTAGTGTGGAGGACCTCTTGGATGGTGCACAGATAGTTTCAACTTCTGAGCAATGAAATAAATATTTCCATCTTTCTTATAATAAGGAAATATATTATTTCTGTTTTAAAGACACTGTATATTTATAACCATGTTTGGACATTTTTTTCAGACACTGGTTTCTTAGTAAAGCAAAATGACTTGGATCAGATTATTTGTAACTGAAACACTTAAGATATATTAATACCAGATACAGATTTTATATTTTTATAATTTAGCTTCTGTAGATTGTAAAAATTGAATTAAGAAATTCAAGTCATCATGTTTTGGGTTTTACCACTTGGAAAGTCCACTTTGAGATAATAACATCATGTATCTTTATAGACCAGAAGGAATTGATGGCACTTGTCTTAGGTAAGCAATAAGAAAAATATCAAGTTTACTGAAACTTTCAGAAATAAAATGTATTATGTGCATGGAACATAAAAATATCAGTCTTCAGGATGAGGTCAGTGGTTCATGCCTGTAATCCCAGTGTTCGGGAGGTTGAGGCAGGATCATCAGGAGTTCAAAGTTACCTTTAGTTGCAAACCAACTTAAAGACTAGGGCTACAACAGCATCAACACTCCCAAAATCAGTTTATATGTCTAATATTCAACCATTCTGTTCTTTTATTCTATTCGGACTTCACGAAACATGAGTTTAATAGCATTTTAAATGATGTCACAGGGTAGTTTAAAGATTTTGTCTAATTATAATGTACAAGCCTTTGGAAGTAGATATGTAGGTTCTTAAAATCTCACCCTTCACAGCCTTCTCTAGAGCAGTCTGTCTCTGTGTATAAATATATTGAAAATTAAAGGCCTTATTGCCATTGTTTTTATTGCATTGTATTACTGCGACTCTAAAGACTGGATTACTACAGAACTGTCTTACTGTAGAGCATTCGTCGGGTGATTAGGCCACATCGGACCTAAGAGATTGACTGGATTCAGTTTTACTTGGAAATTATGTAAGACCATGAACAGCAAACACATTCCCTTTCCACAGAGTTGTTAACAGAACTGTCCCTTAGCTGCAGCATTGTAGATTAACCAGATACCTTCACAGGTCTGCTGAAATAAAATTTTGGCCCTGTGTGATGTTAGCAGCATTTGTATGATTAATTTCAGTCAGTAGTGTTTAATTTTGACATTCCATTTTATACATCCATAGCTATCTATAAATTTGTTTCAAATGTTAAGTTAAAAGGAACTGGTTTAAAGGTTTGATTTTTAATATCTTGTTCACCTGAAATTTATTTTTAGTAGAGGTTAAATGGACCAAGGTACTTGAGTGATAAAGGGCTATTATCAGTGTTCATCCTGTATGTGGAAAATACAGTATTTTAAAAGTGAGAATGGGATTGCTAGAATATTACTCCTAATTTATCTAGAAGCTGTTGCTAACAGTAATTGCTTGATTAGGTAATAAGTTGTCTTACACTAAAATTGGAGAAGGTACCTTTATTTGCATTTTTTAAAATAAAAGTTCAGACTTTCCCTAGTTCCCGACTTCTAGATGACTTAAACTAAAATTAATGCATTTACTAAGAAACTATTTTGTTTTTAATTAAACTTATCAAAGTGCTCCAAATGAAAAATTATTTTGAACTATGTACAGTACCCCAGGAAGAGGTCAAATTGAGTCAGAAGACTGTATCACTGTGAGCGCTCTGGAGGTGACCTGCACACATTACAGTGAGTAGACTATCTGAGCTATAAATATATTTTTTAGTTTCAATAGTTGTTTTGAAATACCTTTTAAATGCAGATAAAAATATCAGGAAATTAACCTTATATGGCACAAACCAAATACATAGTAGTCTATGGATGAGTTTCTACATTTAAAGAGCTAAGAAGATAGGTTCAGGATTGTATTATAGTACATGCACTTACAAGGCAGATGCACACACATGCTGGTTACTTTTAAGGACGTGGGTGTTGATTTATCACAACAATAAATTAAAAAATAAGATGCAATGTTATGTTTTTAGACCATACTGAAACTGCAAGAAGAGACAGGTCTTAAAAAGTTATTAAGAAAACTACTAAATCCCACCATGGGATCTTTAGACATGCGTAGGACATAGCTCAAATTTTAAAAAGCAACTGACCTAAAGGGTTTAAGTTGTAACTGACACATTTCAAATTAAAATTATGTTTATTTTGTACAGAAAGCAATGTTAAACACAAGCAAATCTGTTGTATGTAATAAGTGACAGAGTTTTTAAAAATTATTTAGCTTTATTGATGTTTTTGTTTTATTTTCTAGACCTGGAGTATCATGTCATAAACAGCAGTCCTGCAATAAGGTAGCAGGCCCTTTCTTTTTGTACATAATGACTGGACCTTTCTTTATTGTTCTGTGGACACTTTCTATATTAGTTTTGATGCATAATTCTTGGAATCCTTTTATACAGACTAGAATGTATGTGTAAGAATTCCCTCCCTGCAATGTAGTAACTATAAACTTATTTTTAAATAAATAGAAAACTTGTTTTTCTAAGCCATTTTGTAGAGCCTCATGATTTCTTTGCTATTTTATTTGTTTTGGTTAGTTTTGGGCAACATAAAGCAATTGATACATACTCAGTAGGCAACTTACCAAAGCAATTGTGATATAGAAGCCATTATGTAAATTCTAGTTCATTAGAGGTTCCATTTTTCTGTCTATTTGTGAAATGTTAATATCACTATCAAAGATTTCAAACACCTATTGTAATTCCAGAGTGACTAAAGGTTAAAAATAAAGACTCCTTTGCCTTTCTGTGTGTCTATTTAAAACAGCTTTATTGGCTTGTTGTACGTAAGTTATTGCACTGGTAATAATTGTTATATTTTTATGAGGGCTACACGTCAAAACATTTCGCCTAACCATTTACTTAAAGCTGAAGTTTTATAAAGGCACGAGAATCCTGTTTTACAGTTTGGCATGATGGTGCATATTTTAATCCCAGAGGATCAAAATTCAAAACCAGCTGGGTTACATGAGACCCTGTCTCAAACAACAGTGCTTTAAAAAAAAAAAGTGCTGTTTTTTACTCTTTTCCTACTTAAAAGACTTAAAAGTTAAGATTAAACATAGTGGTAATTTATGTTACTACTAATTCTCCCTAAGAAGTTGTATTTAAATTATTAATTGCAAATAAATTTCTAAGTTGAAACAAGCAATGATTTTTAGGTACATTTTCTTTTTAAATTATACTGATACACCTAATGTATACTTAGGAAAAACAGCCAAGAAAAATTAGTTCCAAACTTTACTTTGAACTGATTTCTCCTAACATCAGTTTTATGATCTAGGTCTCCCTAGTATTTAAGGGCAGTAAGATTAAAGTCCACAAAGCCCCTGACTAAGCTTTGTTACAGGACCTTGTAGTTCTGGTTTTATCACTTCTACCCATATATTGGTACTATTTGAGGAAAAGGGTTGTAGGAAGATAAGATTTATTAGTGTCTTGGGCTTATAAGACATGCTAAGCATGATGAAATGAAAGCTCTGGTTTTCAAATTGAAAGACGGGAGTTTGACTTTCCAGGCAGTGAAAGAGTAAGTAACCTAGCAAGGCCATTTCATGTCTGATCTTCATTGTAAAATATTGGAATCAATCTTTAAAGTCTAATTCAATCCAAGCAGCCTATCTTAGTCTCATCTGAATCTTGGCTTTTGTATTTAGGTCTTAAACTTACCTTTTGATATAGACCACAAAGCAAACTGTTTTGTCATAGTCAAATTGCAGTGTGACATTTGCTGAATCTTTGAAGTTTTGATGAGCTGTTACAAATTATTTTAATAACATTGTTGTAAATTGTTGTTTACTATTAATTAAAAACAGTAAAGTATGTCATTTTCCAAGCAGAAATCTCAAAGGTAGTTTTAATGTAAATTTAGGATCTAGCCTAGTGAGAAAGCAAAATAAATCACCTGGAAGAAGCTGCTTAATTTCTAGAGAGGCAAAGAGTATTTTGTCTCGTCTGTCTACCATTCCCAGCTTCCTACCATGAACATGCAGCCTGCGTTCTTGGTACTAGAGAAAGCCTTATAGATATGTTCTCAAAGGACGGTGTTATGAACTAACTAGGCTCAAGGATTTGCCTATTTTTTCCTGCTTGGAACTTCCTCAGGGCTCAATTGCTCCTCCAGCTATGATGTATTCTAAAACATTTAAAAGCAGATCTATTAGCTCCAGCAGTCCTAGCACAAAGGACAAGTTATGGGAAAACACAAAACTAAAAACCTGCATGAGTGAATAAAGACTTTGAAAAGCTCCCATGTATTTTAGAGAGTTTACAATGTCACGTGCATGACCAGGGCTGAACATTTGTTAGGATCCTAAGTTTTCACCTCTTGTATCTGGTTTCCTCACAAGTAGGAGGCAGAGTAAAGTAGTTAACTGCCTGCATAAACATTGATGCACCAGTGAAGAGTTGGGTTATGGTAATTTTATTTAGGCTTCAGAGATTCAAAGAAGTCTCAGTGAAGTTAGTAGCTGATCAATTAATAGACTAATGGAAAAAAGAACTTAGTGACCATACATGACAAAGGATTCTATCTTTATTTTAAAAAAAAAAAGTTTAGAAGCGACTAAACAGCTGCAATGTGCAGCAAGTGCTCTCAGAAGGTAAGATTGCTGGACTAAACACACTGGCTTTATAGAACAGTTTCATTACTTCATCTTCATCTCTGAGGACCCTGTTTGGCTTTTATGTATGAGCCTGGTAATTGATCCCTGTAGAAATCATTGCCACTTAATTAAAAAGCACTTGGCAAAATTTAGATGTATTTCTGTCATTACTATTGGGGAACCAAATGTTAACTATTTTCCCATAGTAGTGAAAAGTGGGTTTTTTTTTGCCTTTTTTTTAAATAGAATGCAATAATGCTAGTTCTCTGAATGACAAAATAATAACAAATCTTAAAGAAAAACAGCAAAATTTGAAACAAATGCTGTAATCTTACTAGTTAAATGAATAGATTTGGTCAGTTCTCTAGCCAGTCTTCTGGGTTTTTGTTTGCTTTTCTTTTTCAGTTAGATGTGTATTTTCTGTCCTAGATCTCCTGCCAGGCTTTTCTCCAGTGCCAAACTTAATAGATAATAAAAGCAATGGCTTTTGTTGTTATTATGAATGATACTTTCAGCACTAGTCTGCATTTTTGTGAAATTCATCTAATTTTCACAGCTTCCAAGAGGTCAGCACAATTGTGTTGCATTAGAGGAAACAGATCAAGGAATTTAACTCCTATCAAAGTAGCTGGCTGGATAGTGACTTGTGCATTATCCTCTAGAAGTGGTTCTGATTTTGGATCTTTTTATAAAAGACAAAACCAATATGTATCCATGGCCATTTTTAAATTTAGAATTTAACAAAACTTCATGCATTTAGAATTAATCATAATGTATTTATGGGTTAATCTGTGATCTTATAAAGCAGATTCCAAGATGACATTAAATGTTTAAGGATTTTAATAAAGGATACCTATGAAGAAAATAGGAGGGAACCAGGAGAGGCTATGAGATGTTAGTATGACTATAAAGTCAGCCCCCAAATGAATAAAGGGAAAGGTTGGGGAGTGTTTTTACCTTCCCTAAGGCCTGAGGAAGGTTGGGTACAGCTGCTGGGCCAACTCTTGACAGTAGTTGCTTGTGTCTCAGATGAGCACCAACTTTGACCAGGCACAGTCTAAAGGACACATGCATCCACTCATGAGAATGCAGCTTCTGAGGCTCTGGTCTAATAAGCCCCATGCAGATAGAGTTCTGCCAGGCACAGCATGCTTTCCTATCTTAAGGCCCTGGCTTTACTTGAATCATGAGGTCTTGGTCTTACTTTTACAGAATTGTCATCTTTTTCAATTTTTGGCTTTGAATCTCTGCCAATTTGAGATGATTATGATTGAATGGCTTGCCTTCTTCCTGCTATACAGACTGTGGTGTGAATTAAAGTTTACATCTGATGACAGTTATAATATCTTGGTTATAAAAACCTAAACTTTACCTGATATTGTTTAAATTGGTACCTACAAAATTTATTGTCTTATATTCTAAGTAATATACTCACCTGAGAAAGGAAATGTACTATTTATTGGAAATTTTACAAGCAGTTCTGTTTATCTGTACCATATTCTAATTTTTTAATGTTGTGGTGAATGAATTTTTTACATAATGAGATCGTCAACTAATGAGCAGTAGAAATAGAATTATAGGCAAAAGAGCTCTGTTGAGGTCAGCACAGCAATGTCAGACTTTGAAGGGATAGGTCTTTGCAGCCTGGGAAGCACTATTGTTCCTCGGAAGCTATAGCTGCCATAGCAAGTTATTTAATATTCTGGATGTCATGATACCAAAACTCAAATAATGACTAATCTTCAAAGTTAAAATTTATTTTCAGCCAAGATTTTCTTTGGGTTAGCTTCTGTATAATTCTATTTTTAACATTTTAATTAAGATATAGTTTTATCAATTCCTCTTTCCCTTTTCTCCCACCATTCCCATGTCTACCCAATCCCCAAAATTGATGACTTCTTTTTCTTTATTGTTACATAAATACATAGGTGCACATATAAAAACACCATGCTAAGTTCATTTTTATTAGTGTGTGTATTGTCATTGTTCAGCTCTTAGGCAGTCATTTTTAGGAGACATTGTCTCACAACAGACACTCTGGTTCTTTGACTCTTACAGTCTCTAAAGCTCACTCTCCCACATTGTTCCCTGGGCTTTGAAGATTTCTCCTTGTGAGCTGGGCTCTCCATAATCTGTTATGTCTGCATTAAGTCCAGTTGTGATTTTCTGTAATATTTCCACTTGCTGTGAAGAGAAGCTATTCTGATGAAGGGTGAGAGCTACACGTATCTGTGAGCGTAAGCATAAGTTTCAGAATATAGTTAGGAATTGTGCTGGTTTAGTGAAGTGGCAGCAGTGGATTCTTTTCTAAGGTCCCTGACTTCACTAGTTCCAAGTACCAGGCATGCTTTCCCTTCTGTTGAATGGGCCTTAGTCCAATTAGATAGCTACTGGGTTTCTGTTACTCTAATAAAACAGTGACCGAAGCAATTGTGGGTGAAAAGAGTTTACTTAGATTATAGTCTGTCAAGGAAAATCAAGGCAGGAGAATGGAGGCAAGAAATGAAGCAGGGGTCATGGAGGAATCCTGTTGAATAGCTTGCTTGCCATAACTTGCTCAGCCTGGTTTCTTGTGCAACCCAGGCTAGCACTGCCCACAGCGGGCTTGTTTGAGCTTTCCCTTATCAATCCAAACAAGAAAATACATCCCCCCTCCCAAAACAATGCCCATGGTTCAGTTAGATAGAGGCAATCCCTCAGTTGAGGTTTCCTCTTCTCAGGTGACTAGTTTATGTCAAGTTGATAAAAAAAAAAAAATACCCAGCATACTCCTTCAGGAAAAAGTTTTAGTAAGAAGCATTCTTTCTAGAATATTTTTCTTATTCCATGTGGCCTTCTAATTACCTCTAACACAAATATCAAAAAAGTTTCATACTTTCTTAAGGGTTTAATTTTTAAGTTTTTGGTCATCTCAGGTTCTTCTTGTCCTCTAAACAGATAGTGGTTGCTCACTTCTTCTAGATCATTGATTCTCAACCTTCCTAAGGCTGCCACCCTTTAATACAGTTCCTCATGTGGTGCTGACCCCAACCATAAAATTATTTTTGTTGCTACTTCATAACTGTAATTCCACTACTGTTGTGAATTGTAATGTAAATATTTTTGGAGATAGAGGTTTGCCAAAAGGGTCACATGATCCACAGGCTGAAAACTACTGTTCTAATGATACAAATGGTTTTCTAGAGTTCTTTTACATACTGATCATAGACCTAGCTCTTCTACCACCACCACCCCCAATCCCATGCCACCCCTTCAAGGCCCTGGTATATTCAGCACGTGTGATGGATCACATATGCTCTATGTTCTCTGGAGAGCCTTTCATCTTGTTTCTATCATCCAATCCTGAAGATCGGATAGTTCTGTGGCTTTCTTCCCAATCTTGATCTATTTGAACAGTTTGGCTGTATCTTAGGCTTCTTTTGATAAATCCCAGTGTCATGGTTTCCTGTGTTCACTGTCACTACCATTTTTTATTTGATTCCCATATAATAGGAAAATATGCATATGTGAGAACTATTAGCTATTTTTTGTAATGGTTTTTTGTTTGTTTTTCGAGTTGGTTTCTCTGTGTAACAGTCCTGGCTGTTCTGGAACTTGTTTTGTAGACCAGACTGGTTTTGAACTCACTGAGGTCCACCTGTCTCTGCCTCCCAAGTGCTGGGGTTAAAGGTGTGCGCCACCACCACCCAGTTAGTTTTTTATTTTGATGTACCTTATAAATTTGAATCAGAAGAAAAAACATTTTATTTTGTTAGGTCATTTAAAACAAAAAAAAAAAGTCCTGAAAAATGTTATGTAAACAGATTGAATGATTGTGTTCTTGAGATGAAATATTCGTGAACTGTGATACCTTACTCTAAGGACAACTGCAAATTTGTTGAACATGCTATTATGTCTGCTTATGTATTTTAATACTCTTGTTTTATAAGAGGTCTTTTTCCTCTTAGTTTTTTTTTTGTTTGTTTGTTTTTTTGAGACAGGGTCTACTCTTTGTAAACCAGTTTGGCCTTAAACTCACAGAGATCCACCTGCCTCTGACTCCCGAGTGCTGGGATTAAAGGTGTGTGCCACCACTGCCCAGCTCCTCTTAGTCTTAAAGGAACTACATATGCTTAGATAAATTATATGGTTTTCTTAGAAATGACAGTTCTAACCTTTGCCATATTAACATACATGCTACTTTTAAATTTTTTATTACTTATTAGTTCTGACTGTCTGAAGAAGGGTGCTGGCAGCTGAGCCTAGACCCCCAAGCTTGCTAAGCACACCAAGCCACACACACATCACTGCTGGAAAGCCTTGGAGAATCCAGGCATATACGGCTCATCTAAGGCATTCATTAAGGCACACACAGGAAGGGAAAGACTAGCATATATGATTGCTCTCATATTTTGTTTTTGGATTCTTACTCAATTTACATTTGTCTTTTTCACAAAATTATTTTGAGTTAACTTATAAAACACATTTTACTTAGATATTTTGGATGTAAAATAAAGGTTAGGGAAGCTGTTTTCTGATTTATCAGATTTACCAGGTTTCTTGCGGCAAAGAGACAGCTTGGATGTTAAGAGCAAATATTGCACTTACAGAGGACCAGGTTTGGGTTCCCATCACTCACATCAGATGGCTCAAAACTACCTGTCACTCTGGCCCTGGAGGGACCTGACATCTCTCCTCTGAGGGCAGCTACATGTGTGCACACTCTCGCACATAGATATATACACATAATTTAAAACAATGGAAACAAATTTTTAAAATGGTTCACCAGGATTCTAGTAATCTGTACATGTTATTTCCACAAAAACACTCTAGGTTTAGGTAACAGAAAGTAAAGGCAAGCTGTTTACCAGGAGGAAACAGTGTGCTGGTGCTGCTTAGGAGGCTGAGGAGAGAGAATTGTTTGAACCCAGGTGTTCTGGACAAGAGTGAGAACAAGCCTCTTATATACATGGAGCAAGGCCAATTAAGTTTCCTTAAATCCTAAGTAGCAGTAATAATATGTGAGAAGAGTAATCCCTTTCTTTGCTTTGATAGTTTTTATATAACTTTCCATTTGATAATGGATCCATGGGTTTAAACCTATCAATAGCTCTTTTTTTGCATTTAATTTTTTTTTTATTACAAGAAAATTTTACATTTACTCCCCTTGTTCCCGGCCCTCCCCCTGCTTCCTTAAGATGGGGCAGGATACCCTGCCCTATGGG
>JAQHUG010000042.1:4626429-4638602 GCA_028555095.1 Dicrostonyx torquatus | reverse complement strand
TTTTTGTTAGTCTTCTCATCTCTTTCTTTAAGGGAAATTTTCACCTCTTCTTTAATGGACTCTATCATTTTTGTAAGGCTATGTTTAAGGTCAATTTCTTCTACTTCTGTGTTAGTTTGCTCAGATCTTCTTGTTGCATAATTGCTGGATTCTGGTGTTTTCATTTTGCTTTTCAGATTGTTAGAGGAACTCTTGGATTGGCGCCTGCCCATCTCTTCCTCTTCAGGTGGATCAACTATTAGTAGCTATTGGTCACTTGCTTGGTCTGAGGGAATTGCTCTGGTCCACTCCAGTCGGAGGGATCTGGAGCAGTGGCGTTAACCAAGGACCGGCTGCAATCAAAGGGGTGGGCTTCTCTGCTGGAGCCCTGCAGGTTTATGCTGGATCCACCCTCGTCCAAGCTCCCAGTCCTGCCGCAGGCCAATTCCCGCAGGGAACCAGGGTCCTGTCAAAGGGGAGCCTTGCCCAGGGTCCCTCTGGGATGTGGGACACACAAAAGCTGGGGGCAGGGGAGAGGGAGTCTCCTAATCGAGCAGAGCACCTGGGGGCTAGAGTTGATCTTACCCTCAGTTGAGCAGGTGGATCTGACACTGTGGCACTCACCAAGGACCCGCCGCCATGAAAAGGGCGGGCTTCTCTGCTGGAGCCCTGTAGGTTTATGTTGGACCCACTGCCATGAAAAGGGCGGGCTTCTCTGCTGGAGCCCTGTAGGTTTATGCTGGACCCACCCTCATCCAAGGTCCCAGCCCTGCTGCAGGCCAATTACTGTGGGGAACCGGGGCCCTGTCAAAGGGGAGCCTTGCCCAGGGACCCTCTGGGATGTGGCGCACAGAAAAGCTGGGGGAAGGGAAGAGGAAGTCTCCTAATTGAGCAGAGTGCCTGGGGGCTAGAGTTGATCTTACCCTCAGTTGAGCAGGTGGATCTGAAGCTCTGGCACTCATCAAGGACCCGCCGCCATGAAAAGCTCAATAGCTCTTGAAAATGAAAATAGTCTAAATAGTTTTTGTGTAAGGAAGCTATTGGCCACAGGCAAGATGGCTTAATGGTATATAAAATGTCTATGCAAAGTCCCTTTAAAGTCGTGAAAAAAGAATTCACTTGGAAATTTTCATTTCAATTTGAGTATGTGTTTTACATTTTGTTTTATTTTGTTTTGCTTTCTGTGAGTAAACTGTGGGAAACAATTGGGATAACATGACATCTATTCTAAATATTTGTTCCAAGTTTGGCTAAAAAAGATGGATATATAAAAATAGAACTTTATGATATGAATAATATTCTTAGTTTCTATGGTTTTAGTTAATACCATTATAAGGTTTTAAAATTACAAAGCACATTTCTGCCAAATCAGTCATGAAAATCCTTCTGTGATTTCAACTTCTCATTGGCAACAGTGACCAGATATCTGGCCATGGCTGTGGTATGGGAGACTCAGTTATTTCAGGTACCATGTGCAAAGCTGGGGGCTGTCTGCCTTGACTACACATGCAGAAAAGGCATCCTTGGGAACAGCAGCTTTGTACTGCTCATGAAGCAGGGAAGAAAGGGATGTCAGAATTTC
Source organism: Dicrostonyx torquatus (assembly GCA_028555095.1). Lineage (NCBI taxonomy): Eukaryota > Metazoa > Chordata > Mammalia > Rodentia > Cricetidae > Dicrostonyx > Dicrostonyx torquatus. The sequence continues at coordinate 4,637,041 of JAQHUG010000042.1, read as the reverse complement.
TTTCCTTAAATAAAAATCATGGTTTTGCTATTTAATCATGTTTTATTCATTTCAAGCATTTCAGCATTTGCCATTTCTAAATAAGTGATATTGCTTTCAAGTTTAACAACAACTATATTAAATCCCATCTCTCTGATGATTTAATGATTCTTTAGCTTGTACACAGTTCTTTCTAGTCTTAACATCCACTGGTCTATGAGTGTTCAAATATAAGAGCCAACAGTCTTATAAACAGGAAACTGAAATGTTAACATTGAAAAATACTGCCTGATTTCCATCCAGATTTCTGGAAATAATATCATAAAAACTGTAACAATAACTATTGTCTTTCAAAAAATGTATTATTTCCCACTGCTACCATGTGTTCCTTCTAGAGTGAAAAGTGACTCTGGTCCCAGTGAATGGGTGTTACTGGCCTTTCTAACCTACTGTTGGCAGGGATTCTGTGGTTGCATGAAGGCAAACATTGGCCAACTCTCAGAGCTAGCTGCAGGTGTTGTCAGTCAGTCAGCTGCGTGGTTGTTATAGCATTTGCTCTATCATCTCCAAACAATATAAGAGCCATATACTGTTAAAAGTCAATATAGGGAGCTGGAGAGATGACCCAGCAGTTAAGAGCACTGGCTGTTCTTCCAAAGGATCTGGGTTCAGTGCCTAGCACCCACATGGCAGCTCACAACTGTCTGTAACTCCAGTTCCAGGAGATCCAACATTCTTATACAGACAAACATGCAGGCAAACCATCAATGCACATGAAATAAAAACAAAAATTTTAAAAAGTCTATAGACCAGTGAAACACCTGATCATGTAGATAAGATAATCAGGAGTAGACTCAACTCTATTTATTCTTAAACATCAAATAAATGAATGTTTAAATGACTACAATGTTTAAGAAGAAGAAAATTTTGTGACTTCTCAAAATTTATTCATAATGAAACTAATAGTCATTCTTCAAATATATACCAACCTTGTGGTTTTCAAAGAAATTCTTGTTAAAATTTCACCTGCATATTAAAGTTGGCCATTGAAAAATCACATGACTCTGTATTACTGAATCTACCACTTTAGGAATGGGTATAATGTTGCAAGTCATAATAATGTGTATCCACTGACTATATAATTTTAGGAATAGGAACCATGGAGATGAAGAAATCTGTTTTGCAGGTATTGAGGTAGGGTGGTATTTTGTAGATTAAGAATGATTTTTTAAAATTTTATTTGGTTGACATTCAACTCCAAATTAATTATACATCATTCCCTACTCCATTTGGAATGTACTACTTTGAACTTTACATGATTAATTTAGCATTAACTTAAAAAATGCTTTTGATGATTTTTTTTCCTTCCTTGGGCTGGAGTTGATTTATTTGAATCACTGCACTGATTATTTTAAGATGGAATTGTAATACATATATATGATTTATTTAGTAGAAGGAAAAAGTATAACTATGTGCTACACATTCATTATTACTATCAAGTACAAATACAATTTTCTAAATAAGCTTTGGAATTAAATTAATTCCAATGAAAACAAACTCAATTTAAGCATGTTTATTAAAAGTTGTAAGTTAACGAAATTTATTAGATGCTCTTTTTCAGTAGCTACATGACGACTTCAAAAACATCTTTTATTCTGAACAGAAGTTTATTTATGGCTTGCCTGCTGGTGAACACAAATGTGTGTTACCCTCAGTGGCAACAGGAGATACAGGACAGAGACACACTGCTGATACAACAGTCTGACGCAATTATAATACATTGTGAGAGTAGTTCACACAATGGAATGTATGCTTTCACACAACTTTAGATGTTTTTTTCCAGACCAAGGCCTCATGTGTGTCAGGCAAGCACACCTCTTAGTTGTACTCCTTGCTTAGATGTTCTTGTGAGAAAGATGAATTTTGGAGAAATAGCATGCCCATTAAAGACAATAAGCAAACACAGCATAAATGGACAGATGTTTGGAATCAACACCATATCTTTCCCCTTTCTGATTGTGTGCAAACCAGCATTCATCTACTCTACTACTGATGATGGTCCTGTTAATTGAAAGTAAAGTATAATATCTGACAGTTTTCCAGACACTGAAAAAACTGTCCAACATGAGGAACTGACAGTCAGGTGGGAAGGACAGATAAAAGGTAAAGTTGGCAATTAATGTGATCAGGATAAAATGGATGTATATAAAATGCAGGAACTATGTTTCTATTTCCTGTCCAAAATAGTCAAAGAGGATAGGTAATAGAATCTTGTTTCTAAAGAACACTTCTACTTTGAAAGATATACATCCCACACTTCCATCTGCACTAAGTGGGAAGCCACATGGCAACTTGAAGATTTAATTCTAAAATGATTAACTTGTTTCAGGATTGTTGACAGAGGTTGCTTGTTTGTTTTCCGACTGCTCGGCCCAAAAATAATTACACAGAAACCATATTATTTAAATCACTGCTTGACCCATTAGCTCTATCTTATTTGTTAGCTCTTTAATCTGTGCACCACCATGAGGTCATGGCCTACCAGCAAAGTTTCAGCATGTCTGTCTCCACAGCAGCTCCATTGCTTCTCCTGACTCCACCCTTCTTTCCCCCAGCATTCAGTTTAGTCCCCCCCCCATCTAGCTCAGTTCATCTTATCAGGCCAAGCCAGTTTTCTTTATTCATTAACCAATGGTATGTTGCAAGGAGAGGGCCTGTTGGTTCATCCCAGCTGCCTGGTTAGCTTATACCCAAAATAACCACACAGAAACTGTATTAATTTTAACACTGCCTGGCTCATTCACTCTAACTTCTTATTGGCTAACTCTTACATCTTGATTTAGCCCATTTTATTAATCTATGTATTGCCACGTGACTGTGGCTTACTGGGAAGATTCTAACCAGCGTCTGTCTGAGGCAGAGGATCCATGGCTTCTCCCTGACTCTGCTTTCTTCCTCCCAGAATTCAGTACTGTCTCTCCCGCCTACCTAAGTTCTATCCTATCAACTAAGCCAAGGCAGTTTCTTTATTCATTAACCAATTAAAGCAACACACAAACAGAAGGAACTCCTACACAAATGGTATTCACAGCATACAGAGAGGAGTCCCACATCATCTCCCCTTTTCTGTTTAAATAAAAGGGAAGGTTTTAATTTTAACATAGTAAAATTACATATAACAAGACAGGTATCAAGCAAGAATCACAGTTGCAATATTTATATCTATTTTATCTTTTAGCATAACTAAGGAAAACTATAATTATAACTATATCCTTCAACATCATCAAAGACTCCAGAAGGATTTAATATTACCTAAGTAAACAGAAGGTGCAGTGTAAGCAACTTCCAAAACCCTAGAATTGACAGAGACATCTCGCTGCCTGGACAGTCACCCAAAATTCTGTACTGTTGGGGCATCCATCTTCAGCATACAGGCCCATAGCATCCAGCAGACTTTTCTATGAAGCAGGAAAATTTAAAGACAGTTCCACCTATATAGGCAGTCTGTTCATCACTCTTTTCTGTGTCCTGCAGAATGTTTTTCAGACTCTTTCATGAAGCAGGAACTCCGAAGAACTGTCTCACCTTCTTTAGGCGACTTTTGCAGTCATTTTTCTGTGGGTCCTGCATGTCCAGTTCACACAGCATACCATCAAGCAGTCCAGGCAAGAGTAGTTTCTTGCCCAAATGGCAAGCAAACTCCACAAGGAGCCTCTTCATTGCCCATCATCCTCTTGAAGTAGTTTGGTGCTTTCAGGAGCATGTGTTTCATTGTCATGAAAAGTCTTAAGTTTTTAAACATTTTAAATGTCATATTGTCTTTGAAAGGTTTAAAGAATGCCTATCCATCTGAAATACATCTCTGTACATCTAGAAAATCTAACATGACTACAAGCTTGACTTTTATATGATTATCTATTAACCTATATTTCTTAATTATACGTTACATTTTTAAATGAGCTACACAACTAATCAAGAGCAGAAATATACATATAATAAAATTGACCTTAAATTTGTATAAATAAATCAAATACATAGTAATGCAAAGTATGCATCTCTATAGCATATCCCCCTTTAAATATAAAAAAATTATAAACAATATTTGAGAATTTGGGCATAGTTATCTTCAAACTGCTCCCTGCTTTTTATTTGGGGGTTATCCACAGTGACCTTTTGGGAGGTACTGGTCCATCAAAACACATTAGTCTGGAATTAATCCACAGGTTCTCATCTGTGGAAACAAAAGCGGAACCTCTTTTCCAAAGCAACATATCCTTAGATCCAAATTCTGAAATCAAGATACCTTTAAATTATATACATTGGTTTAGCTTAGCAGCCCATACAATGAAATATCTTTCTGTACTTAGCTCCTTTACAGTCAAAAAATTCAAAGAAAACACAATAATATGCATAATCCAGACTCTGTGTATATTTCATCTTTTTGTGGCTTATTATTATTATTTTACTCTTTTTAATCTATGACTGTCTATACTCTGACTCTTTAAATATTTTTTAAAAGCCATTTAAACTTCATTTTATAATTCTCTATACTTTTTCTTCTCTCTCCCAGGCCTACGTACATTATCCAACCTGTGACCCATTTAGAGGTCTTTTCCATCTGAATTTGTCTTTACTGTGTATCTGCAATTATTTTTTGACCAGACAACTTCTTAAAATGTTACACTCTTCTTAAGAACCTAAGCTGTGGCGTTACTAGGGTATATATGGCCCTGCCTTTTTGCTCTGCCCAGTCCAGCATGGTGGAGCTATTTGTTACCTCTGAAAGTCATGTACATTTAGGCACACAATGGGTCTATGTTGCCATTAGGCAAGGTTTAGCAGTCTGCTCACAAATCCCATTTAAATGCTCCATAACTGGACCTCATCAGAGTTTGCGCTGGCAGCATGGCCCAGGAAGCCACAGCCATTTCAAAACAGTGTGGTTTTTTTTTCTACTGCTGAATCAGGAAAACCTCTCTTAAAGAAGCCACAGCATGTGGCCAGCAAGCAAATCCCATTTGGTGTGTGTGGGGGGAATGTAGCCAAACTTTGTTTTTTAGTGTCTAGAATTCCTTTCCAAGCCCTTTCAGGTTTTATGGCACCAATTTTTGACAAAAATCGCTTGTTTCCCAGCTGCTCAGCCCCAAAATAATCACACAGAAATATAAATCACTGCTTTGTCTGTTAGCTCTAGCTTCTTTGCTAGCTCTTACATCTTAGTTTAACCCATCTCCATTAACCTGTGCATCACCACAAGGTCATGGCCTATCAGCAAAGTTTCAGCATGTCTGTCTCCAGCAGCAGCTCCATGGCTTCTCCTGACTCTGCCCTTCTTTCTTCCAGCATTCAGTTTAGTTTTTTTCCCCTGCCTAGCTCTGTTCACCCTATCAGGCCAAGCCAGTTTTTTTTATTCATTAACCAATGATATTCACAGCATAGAGGAATCCTACATCACAGGATCAGTTCAGTTTAGCACATTCCCTTGCCTCCTCAGCTTTTCACCTTATATGTTTCCTTTTGCTTCCCTGTTTCCCATCAATTATACTGAGTATATGAAACCCTAACAAACTTAATACCCATTGTGGCCAAAAACTCTTGGACTTGCTTACTCTTCCCCCACCTTGGATTAGTTTGTATCCCAAACTGTTCATTTTGGTGTGAAGTTGGTGATCATCTACAAATGGTATTCTTATTTGGGAGCAACTGGCTGGTGTAAGAAGGTGCAAAACACTGAACACAGCTACTCTCCATGGAATGAAAGAAGCCCCACTGCCCGGCTGCCTTCGACAATGGAGGACAACATCCAGCTTCATAAGCTTGTTAGGTTTTCTATGAGTGGGTGACAGGGGAGGCTGTGCAGAAGCTTGACCAGCCAGGCAGTGAGCCAGGAAACTTCTCAGGTAGAGAAATCTGACAGTTGCTGTCAGATCATTCAGCCAACCTTTAGGAGCTTCTGAGAAATGCATTAGGTTTCTGTTCCCTAATCCATTTCAGGTGGAAACAGGGCCCTTGCCATCAGCACTACTGCTTGGGGGCCTGATTTAGGGACCTAACAATCCAGGATTTTATTGATGATAAGGTAGGTAGTCCTGTTAAACTGTTTCCTGCTGAGTAGGAAGGGATATTGGAATGGGTGTGGCTTAGAATGCTGGCCCAAAGAAGGGGCTCAAGTTGAAAGGCAGTGGATAAGAGACTTGAGGGAATTCTGTCAGAGGAATCTGTTTCCCTGAACATCAGATCAACTCATTAATTCCTTCCTGAAAATAAAAAAAAAATCTGAAGAGATAGGATAATCATTTCTATGTGGAAGATCGATATATGAGGGCAGAGGAGAGGCATGAGCCACAGACAACCATAGACTCCTTAATTCATGTCAGCTCCCAAGGACTGGATTCTGCATGCTAGTGCATGGATGTCTTCAATCACATCTTTCTACCTAACTAGATTGGTTTACATAGTAGCAACATTCTTTGCTTTATTGAGAAAGAGACAAGTGCCTCCTCTCTCCATGGTCAGCAAGTCAAAGTTCATTTAGTAGAACCACCGAGATTAGGGAGGTGAGCTGGTCCTGGTACAATAGTAGAGCTGAGATTGATTCCTGGAAGTATCTGGCAGCTGGGTGGAAATCTCCTGGGATGGATATAGACTGTGGACAGAAGAGTGGAAATAAATGTCCTCTTGATAAAAGGTTTTTTTGAGAGTATTTCTTAGTGATGGAGAGATGGCTCAGCAGTCAAGAGTGCTTGTTGCTCTTACAAGGGACTAGAGTTTAGTTCTCAGGACTCATACTCCAGTTCCAGGGAGATCAGTCTGAAGGCACCCAGTGCATGTGCATCCATATACATAAACAAAAGTAAATAAATACAAAGAAGAGAATATTTCTTCTTCTTGATAGATGTCTATTAGGTGTCCCTGAGAATAATGTCAGGTGTAGATTAGTAACTAACATTTAACATAGCTGAATATTTTGAACTAACAGGTTACATTAAGTTATGAGTAAACTGTTTTTCCCCAGCACAAAGAACCATTTACTTTTCACCAAATTACATTGTAATAAATGTATTAATTCTGTTTCAACCTTGTAATTCATTTTTTTAATGTTTCTGGATCCTCAGTATCAAATTCTTGCCAAAAAAAAATCGGACTGAAATGGGATTTCTTTGACCTACATTCTGGAGGACACAGTAATTTCTATGAAGTTATCAGGGACTGTATCTTGAATTATACATTATTTTCCAGCTCTTATTTATATTCAGCTCCTATTATCATATCAGAGTAGTCATAAAATAAGATGAATTACAACTACAACAGACTTGTACTTGTGACTAAATGAACTCCTAATTTTATCAGTAATTACTATAAATAAACATTACTTAATAGACTTTCCTATTACAGCTATAAGATAGCTATAATAGTGGGTAGGTTTCAAATATACTTAGAAAAACATTCTTTTAAATATCAATTTTAATATTCTGCTTTTTTGTACTTTTTTAAAAGGGGACCCATAAGAAAATATTCTATAAGGAATAGGGTCAGGAAAGGTTTGTTCTAGCTTTAGAGTGAAGGTCCTTTACTTTGTCAGTGTTCTTTAGCACATTCTATCTTGCAGGTGATTTTTTTTTTTAAAGACAGAAACCCTGTTTCTTCACAGAGATCAGCCTGCCTCTGTTTCCCAGCTGCTGAGACTAAAGGTGTGCACTACTATATTCAGTTTAAAATTTGTGGTTGGTTGTTGTTTTTTATGTGTATGGGTGTTTTGCCCACTTGGCTGTGCACCATGTACGTGTACGTGCATTGTCCATAGAAGACAGAAGAGGGCAGCAGATCTCACGGAGCTGATGGTACAGAAGGTTGTGAGCTACCTTATGGGTGCAGGGGAATTGAACCCTGGTCCTCTGGAAGAACAGTCAGTGCTCTTAACCACCAAGATATCTCTCCAGTCCTGTCCATAAACTCTTTAAGACAAAAGGTAAACAACTCATGATAGCTTCAGAAAGGAAGTCTCTGAAACTGACTAGATTTACTGGGCCCCTCCCTCCCAAGAGTAAAGACTGCTGAGGGTTACTTTCAGACAAGCCAAGCTTCAAAGACTCTTGAGACCGGACTAGCTGCTTGAAGAAGCAGAAATCAGAAGAGCTGCCTGGAAGAGGTTTAGACCAGCTGAGGTACCTGGGAAGTACACTCTCCTGTTGAGCTGCCTGGAGCCTGTGTAGCATGCTCCAGGTTCTGATGCTTCAGTGGGCTTTGGTGATGCAGCTGTCTTTGAGTCATTTCTGTATCCCTTACCTGTATTCCTGTATATGACTCCTATCAAATTCACTGGGTCACTAATTATGCTTTGGTGGTATTGTAGGGTAAAAGGGACAACTGGAGCAGGAAACCAACCAATCACTGAGCACCCTGACTCTGAACCCAGAGCCAAGAAAGAAACACACCCTATATTTGAGACCTGGGCCAGGGATAGAAACACCTTTATCCATAAAACATCTTTATACCCAGAACTAGAGACATGTGTCCTGGCTCTGAAACTAGTGCCAAAGAAACACACCTTGTCCCTAGAATCAGAGCCAGTGAAAGAAATGTGCCCTGGTCCTAAGATTAGAGTAAAAAAGCTAAAAGGGACAGTGAAAGAAACATAGTTTGGCCATGAAGTCAGAGTCATCTCTGCCCCTGACCAGCTAAACTGACCAATCGCTGAGCAGAAAACAAAAATAACCAATCCCCCTTCTCCCTGGGAAAACTCTGCCCCTAAGAAGCTCTATATAAGCCTCTTTATCCCATCCCCCCAACCCCTCACTTAAGAGCTGCCATTAATTCCTTAGTGGCAGAGGCAGACACTCTTCTGAATTCCTTCTTCCCAAATAAATCTCTTTCTCAAAAGAGTCTTGGGTGACGACCTTACTTTGCTGGCACAGAGCAGAACAACCTGGCTGGGACATCCCTTAGGTCCAGGACGGGAGCTGAAAAACCTTGCTGAGACGCTCCCTAGGGGGCCTAGAAGGAACCTTACTAGGAAGCTCCTTAAGGGGGGGGGGCTGAGCAAGGCCAGGCAGGAAAAAGTAACAACATTCCCCTGAGCAGAAGAGGGTGGCAAGCACGCCTTTAATCCCAGCACTCGGGAGGCAGAGGCAGGCGGATCTTTGTGAGTTCGAGACCAGCCTGGTCTAAAGAGCTAGTTCCAGGACAGGCTCCAAAGCCACAGAGAAACCCTGTCTCGAAAAACCAAAAAAAAAAAAAAAAAAAAAAAAAAAGAGATAACTACATTTCTGCAGGAGTTTCCCCTTTAGCAGAGTGTTAGCAAAAGAAGAAACATCTTGGGCTGGAGCAGAAGCAGACAGCTCTGCTAGGACGCTCCCTTAAAAAAACAGAGCAGAACTCAGCTCTGGCTTCCTGATAGTCAGGACACCTTTCCTCCAGGACTGAGCTGTCCTGTTGTGGTTCTACAACGACCCGCTCCCCAGAGCTGTCCTATGGTGGCTCTACCTCCCCCAGAGCTCTAAGTATATCCCGGCTTCCTGATAAGTCAGGATATCCCTGCAACACTACTGTAACACATTCCCCTACAGGTATCCATACTTGTGTCAATCACGGGCTCTCTAACTGGGTTGAGTGTATGTGTGTTGTCTCACCAGGAAGTCTTGTCACACGGCAATCAGAAGTTAAATTTTATCAGCTGACAAACAACTTTATACCTTTAGTCTTCATCATGCCTATGGCAAATGGGAGGTAGGCACTGGAGAGCTGCCAGGAAACTCTCGGTCAGCTTGTCTGGAGTACAAACTTAACAGGAGAAACAAGGAAGGCACCACCTCAGCAGGGTGAAAGGTGAAACTGACACTACAAAGTCCAATGGCCTCCACATGCAGGCTGTAGCATTTATACACACTACAGAAATAATCTTTAAAATGTGCTTAATAAGAGGATTATCTACAGATAGTTCACGCTTTCAACTTATAGAATCATAAAATCAGCCAGGCATATACATACGTGCATATACATACATTCCATGGTTGAGAAGAGTCTACCAACATTAAAAAAGTGGTTGGTTACTCCCATAACATCTGTGTCGCTGTTGTACCAGTGGGCATATATTGCAGGTAGGTTGTTATTGTAGCTCTCAGGGTTTATAGCTGGTGAGACTTATGGTTAAACTTTTTTCCTCCAGTAATAGGTGTAGTACCTTAGTCACGGGGGTAAAGCTTCTTGTTGTGCACCAGCTCAATTTCTCCATGTTCAATTGCAAAGTAAGTGATGTCTTCATCAACAGAGCCTCACTATCAGGCTGTGGAGAGTAACCAAGAGCCTTGCCAAAGCCTATGATGTTTGGGATGTGTTTATGGGACTCTTTGACCAACATCTCAAAAACTATGTAACCTATTCCTGGTATTGAGGAATTTATTTGGTTGCATACAGTATCTACTCGAGGTGTTGTCTCCTCCACTATATGGTAAACCCTATTTTAACTGCTTCTATAATACGCACATTTAAGGAAGCGTCTATAGTAGTAGGTTTCGCATGACTTCAAAAGTTAGTGTTTGCTAAAATCAGGAACGAGACAGGGATGTCCACTCTCTCCATATCTCTTTAATATAGTGCTTGAAGTTCTAGCAATAGCTATAAGACAACACAAAGG
>JAQHUG010000042.1:4598328-4623696 GCA_028555095.1 Dicrostonyx torquatus | reverse complement strand
TAATATTCCTGTTCAGTTTTTTTTTCATTTTTTGTTTTAATTCCATTTTCCCTTTACCACACTACATTGTTTCCCTCTTCTTATTCTCTAATATGTGCCTAACCTTTGTGGTCTTTCTGATTGAAGCACATATATTTAAAGCCTACACCCTAACCCCTGCACATAAAGCAGACAATGTCTGTTTCTCTGGGTCTGGGTTCCTTCAGTTTAGAATGATTGTTTCTAGCACTATCCATTTACCTGAAATTTTCATTTTTCTTATCAGCTGAATAATATTCCATTGTGTAAATCTACTACATTTTTGCTAGCCATTCATCAGTAGATAAACATCTAAACTGTTCCCAATTTCTAGCTTTATGAATAAAATAGAAATGAACATGAATGAACAAGTATCCCATGGAACTCATACCTGACATTTAATGAGGCTAAAACCTAGGAATAGATACTTCCTGGGCCCTAGAGGGGAAACTACTAATATTCTACTAAAGGACCATAGCAATAAAATAACTTGTAAGACACAGTGCTATACCCATAGATCAGCACATTGCTCAACCCTCATTAAAGAAGCTGCTTGCAGTGGATTGTAATTAACACAGAAATCCACAACTGGACAACATGCAGAGCTTTGGGACGTTAGATGGACGTCATCATCAAACCCACTCTCTTCAAGGCTCAGGGGTCTATACAAAAGAAAAGGCAGAAAAGTTGTAGAAAACAGAGATGATGGCTGACTCCAAGGACACAAGGCTGATGCACATGTGAACTTAAGAGACTGTTGACAGCATGCACAAGCCTAAGCCAGACAAAATCCCAGATAGACAGAGAAGGGGAAATGGGCATAAAGTCAGTCCCACCCATTACCAAGAAGCTATTTGCAATCGGTAGTTGCTGGGAGAGAGAAAAAAGCAAAAACAGTTTTCTTCAAGGAAGTATATGAAACTGGGTATATTAACTGCACCTCACCACAGGCCTCATGATCAGGAGTAGTTGATCAATAAAGCTGGAACCCATTCTTTGTGTGTGTGCGTGCATGTGTGTGCTTTGGTTTGTTTTGACTTTTTAAGAGAAAGAAAGAATATAAAGCTGGGTGGATGTTGGGGTTAGGATCTGGGAGGAATTGGGGGAGGGTAGAGAATATAATCACAATATATTGTACAAAAAAAGAGCAAAGATATAGACTGATGAAACTGAAAACAGTTTTATACAACATAAACTTTTTTTTTTCTTGATATGCAGCTCAGATTCTATATTTCTATACAACTGGACAAATAAGAGCAAGACATAACAACTGCCTCTGGTAGTAAAACTTCAAATCAGCTGATTTTGTTTATTTTATTTTCAATATGCAAATTGTTAGTATGCAAAAGTATGTTTTAATACATTTATTTCTCACAATTTTTCTCAGATGTTTTGGAAACTTGAAAGTGAACATAAGTATTCTGTGGGATTATGTTCAAAAAGTGGCAGATTTTATAGGGAATCAGTATACCATACAATATGTATGTTCACGACAGAAATAAGCACTATAAAATGTATAAAAGCAGATTTAAAAATACAAATACAGTATGTTTTAGTTGGAATTTTAAAGATGCTTTTTTTTCTTCTCTTTCCCTTTTACCTCAAATGTAATAAACACTTTTGAAGTTGCATGCATTGTTGTACTTTTGATTTTTTGCTGTACAGTTAATGAATCTGGCAGTCTGGATATCTGATGATCATCGGTTTGACCTTCCCATTCTTTTGTTTCTTCTTCTTTGATTAGTAAAGGTTTTCCCAGAGTTTGGCCAACAAGGTCACAGACTTCTTGAGCTTTGCGCCATGCATTCTCAACAGCAACAAGACAAGCTTGCCGCCTTAGGGATTGAAAGTAAAGATTAATATGACATTAAAAGAACTGCCACACTCACTCGTTTTATTTAGAATGAATAATTTAAAGATGTGCTTAACTTACCGCAGATTCTCAATGGAACCAGAAGTGTGGTAAAACTCAGGTGGGCTGATGACAACAGAGCTATCTAGCTTTTCAACCAGAAAGTTACAAAGATTTTGCATTTTTCCAAATTCAGTAAATGTAATGCAGACCTGTAAGTGAAATATACTTCAAGTTATTTCCATGCCTCATGTAGTTTTAAAATTTTGTCTAAATATGAGTATAAAAAGTAAAGTCAATCTGGTGTAGTAGTGCACATTTCTAATCTCAGCACTTGGAAGACAGAGTCAAGTAGATCTATGTGAGTTCAAGACCAGTCTGGTCTATAAAGGAAGTTTCAGGTCAGCCAAGATCCTGTCTCAAATAAATAAAAAACAGATAGGAAGGAATAAAGTCAGATTATATGGTTCTTTTATAGTAACAAATAACAAATATACTAGATAAGTATATTTGAAAAATATAGAAAAAAACATTTAATGCTTATAGCTATGTTATTTTCTTACTGAAGACTTGTGCTTATGAAATTTAAAATGATCTAATATTAGCTTGTATATTTAAAAATATTTTTAAACATTTTATTTAAAATTCACTTTTACTTTTTCTGAAATTGGAGGGTTCTCCCTTTCAGCTTCATTATGTGCTAATTTCCAACCCCGATACCATTCTAACTTCTTAGTCTAATTTATTGTTAGGTTTCTGATTGGTAATGAGTGCGTCTGCCTTTACTGACACCACTATGTGTGTGACCCCTTCCGGTGGTCTAACTATTTCCCTATGTATCCACCTTTAAATATGGAGCAGTGGCCTCATTTCAGCAACACTTGAAAGCTGGATCTCTTTTCTAAGATTGACTTTTTTTTTTTTTCCGAGACAGGGTTTCTCTGCAGCTTTGGAGCCTGTCCTGGAACTATCTCTTGTAGACCAGGTTGGTCTCGAACTCACAGAGATCCGCCTGCCTCTGCCTCCCGAGTGCTGGGATTAAAGACGTGCGCCACCACCACCTGGCTTCACTTTTTTTTTAAATGTGTGGGAATTTTGTCTGCACGTGTGGTTGTATACCATGTGTGTTCCGTTATACACCTGTGGAAGCCAGAAGAGGGAATCAGATACTTTGGAAATGAAGTCACAGATGTCTGCTAGCTGCTATGTGGGTGCTGGGAATTGACCTACGTCCTCTGGAAGAGCAGCCAGTGCTCTTAATCACAGAGACATTTCTCCAGCTCCAAAAGACCAATATCAAACCTTTAAAGTGTCCAGCTGACTTCCCCGGATCTAGGCTATCTGCCATTGTAGTCCTGACAGTACACTCTTCTGGAATTCACCACACTTGGCCTGTAAGGAGGCTGATGCATGGTTTAGGTCATCTGCCTCTGGGTCCTCCTGGGCTGCCTTCCTTTTGACCTAAGTGCAGGGCTGGCTGCTCACCAGTTTCATTTGTGGGAATGTGAGCTGCTGTGGAGTATTCCTTTACACTGTGTGAAGATGTCTTACTAGATTCGATTGTCGAACTCTGTGAGTTCGAGACCAACCTGTATGGCCAAGAGCTAGGCAAGAAGAGGTTAGGCAGGGCTTCTGGGGACACAGTGGTCTCAGGGAAGAAAAAAGGTGGAATGCCAGCGGGACACAGAGGACAAGAGGTAAAAGCCATGAGCCACATGGCAGCACACAGATTGATAGAATTGGGTTAATTTAAGTTATAAGAGCTAGTTAGAAACAAGCCCAAGCTAAGGTCAAACTTTCATAATTAATGAGTCTCTGTATCATGATTTGGGGATGGTGGACCAAAAAAGTCTGCTACAGAGAGCTATGCTGCTTCCTGTTGCTCTGATAGATCTTGTCCTTTACCTGGAATACTATTAGTCTCCTACCCCTCCAGCTTGGGGTCTTCTTTCCAGACGCTTCTAGCATGAATCCTATCTGTGACAAAAGAACCACCATTGTGCAGTCTCCAAGTTTGAGGAAGTGATGTACCCAATGGAATCAAGTCCAGAGACTTTTATGGTCTTCTGGGTTAAAATCCGATAACAATTTTCATGAAAAGGCAGAAAGGTGAGCCCCAGAGAAGCAGTAAGGGGCTAAAAGTGTTCTGTGGTTTTCTTTGTTGACAAAAAGTTCATGGAGGAACACAGGCTTCCTGATGGCTTACTTAGGCAGGAGTTGGCCCCACAACATGTACTTTCACCCTTGCCTTCCTTGGGAAGGACAGATGAGATTCAGAATTCCAGGTCCAAAAGGGTCAAACCCCTTTAGACCAGTTTTAATTAAGAGTAATAAGGAAGACGTTTTAAAATATATCCATTTAAAAGCAGTCTTGGGGGGGGCTGTAAAGTTACTAAAGGGGGTCAAGAGCTTTTCCCAATTTAACTTACTTATTCTTAGAAGAAACAAAACAAATAGTTTCCCTTCACCAAAATCAAAGTCACTGGCAAGAACAAAAAAAGGGATTATCTTTAAAAAGTCTTCAAGATCACCTGTATAGAAGTAAAATCAACTTGAGCAATCTAAATTAAAACCTCAATATACAAATCTATAAATTTGGTATATGTGTAGTGCTGAGGCATGGGCAACATTCCCTACCTCACATCATCCCCAGATATGGAGAAAGTGGCTATAAAACATTATTGCTGGAGAGTCCTTTCTCAGTAAACCTGAGGCATGTATAAAAGGGACAGTCACTCAAATCCTGGGAGATAGGGAAGTGCAAACCCAAAGCTTCACTGGTCTGTGGGCACATCCATCCTTGAATGGATGGGTACATGAGGGTGCCAGGTGTCCCCAGTAGTCTCCGGGAATTGGGCTCGGAGAAACATGGGAACGGCTTCCAGCTCACCATGTCTGCTCACCCACCCTGACTCCATTGGTTAAATTTGAGTATGAGATGCCTCAGTCTGGTGTGCTGACCTAGCCTGGTCTGGTCAGGTCATTAGTGGAGCAGATTACGACCCAGTTTCCATTCCTGCAAAGGACAAAAAGCAGGAAGGCCAGGAAGTATAGCCACAGAACAGGAAAAGAGGCCCCTCAGGCTCTGGAGGACTGAGAACCTGGCAAGACCCCAACATCCTGGTCTCATCCTGTGCCATCAACTCATGATGACAAGGTTCCAGTTTCTGTTTGATGTGGGAGTGCCCTCTATATGCTGTGAATAGCCTTGGTGAATAAAGAAACTGCCTTAGCCTGTTGATAGGGCAGAACTTAAGTAGGCAGGGATGGGAACTAAACTGAATGCTGGGAGAAAGAAGGCAGATGGACGCTGGAACTTTAGCGGGTAAGCCACAGCCATGTGGCGATATATAGATTAATAAAAATGGGTTAAATTAGTATGTAAGAGTTAGCCAATAAGAAGCTAGAGCTAATGGGCTAAGCAGTGATCTAAATAATATAGTTTCTGTATGATTACTTCGGGACTGAGCAGCCGGGAACCAACAAGCGGCTCCTCCTGCAAAATCTATGGGATGTGCCCCATCACTCCTGGGCAAAGTCCCTGGGCCACAACAGCAGCTGGAGAAAGAGGCAGATGAAGGTGAATGTCTAAGAGCCTGAGGAAGTTCTGGCAGGAAGCTCGTTGCTGTTTGCTCCATTAAGGCGCCCTTGTCCAGCAGCTTGAGGCAGAAGGCACTGACTAGTGTTTGGGGTGAAATTGCTTGACGCTGTCGTGATGCAGCAGCTGGTAACAGGAGAACAGAACTATGCCGCTCATGGCAGTACACCTCGCAGCACTTCTGCCCATTTGATCAAAGAAGCTGTGGACAAAAGGCAGGCAACATCCCCAGCACACACGTACGCAGGCAGGGTGCCACAGAGTGGGGGTGGTTGTCCAGGATGGTCCCATCCCCCAGCACACGTGGGTGCAAACATGCCAGAGTAATGTGTCCAGCAGTAAGCTCTGCCCTCTTCCTTACGGAACCTTTCCACATGGGGAACATAAGTGCTCAGCACCTCAGAGAAGTTTCAGGATCCCATCCTACTGGCTGTGGATGCCGAGGAAGTGCTTAAGGTGATGTGTCTTCCCCAGGACTGTCACAATCTGCATGCTGATGGGCTTCTCGCTGCCCCTTTGGCAACGATGGAGATCCCAGACTTGGTCCAGTCAGACTGAAGACTCCGCAGCATGCTGTGGAGCTGGCTCCTGGGCTGTCGTGTTCCCTGGAGGGTGAGCTGCTCAGTCTTCCCCTGAGCCATGAAACTCTCTTCCCTCTTCTAAATAAATCTGTCCCACTACATCACAAATCTCATTTAATTTTATTAGCCATTGCTCCTCAACTCCCAAGCCCTTGGCAGTTAATCAACCTGTCCCTGATTGACAGGCCTGCCTTTTTCAGGAATATGCCGTCTTCCTTTAACTTGGCCAATGGTGTGCAGTTTCAGCTCTTGCATAACTGTTTCACTCTGAGTAGTGTTCTGCTGTGTGGACAACACCGCAGTTTGTCTGAAACATTTGTTCCCAATTTGAGGCTATTCTAACTAAAGATGCTCTTTCAAAATGGCGAGATATTTTGCATTTCTGAATGTATTATTGACTCAGTTTGCCAATTTCTAGTTATCTAAAAGCTAACTAGGATTTGGAATAGGCTTGGAATAAATCTATGTATAACTTATTTTAGGAAGAGTAAGTGTCAGTAATGTTGGTTCTTCCAAATCACAAACAAGACACATCTCCCCACTTGAGACTTTCTCTTAGAAATGTTTTTATTCTCTTTGGCATACTTTATAAGCTGTAACCTTTGCCATTTAAAATTTATGTTTATAACTTCTAATAGATTTTTTTCCATAACATTTTCTAGATAGATGGTAATGTTGTTCCTGAATAAAGAGTATTTTATTTCTTCCTTCTCAGTTTGGCTATTTTTATCCTTGTCTGGCCCCTCCCCAAACTACACTGACTAGTATAATGTTAAAAAGAAGCCATAAGAGTAGCCATCATCTTTGTATGGTACTTGGTCTTAAGCACAAAGTATTCGATATTTCACCATAAAGATATAATGTTACAATTAAATTAATTAATTTTGACACAGTGAGACAGGGTCTCAATATGAAGGCCAGACTGGTCTGAAATGCACTGAGATCTGTCTGCCTCTGTCTCCCTAATGCTGAGATTAAAAGGATGTGCCAATATACTGGGGTTGCAGAGAATTTTTATTAAAAATGTTTATTAAGACTTTTATTAAAAATTGATGATAGATTTTATTAAATGCCTTTCTGCATCTGCCAAAATGAACCTGTCATTTTTCACTTTTGTTTTCTTAATATGACCCAGAATGATCAAATATTTTCAGATGTTAAACCTACCTTTTATGCTCAGAATAACTCATACTTTGCTTTTATGAATTATCTTCTATATCTGAGGCCTGGTTTCTATCCTCTTGCTGTAATAAAACCCTGACTAAAGCAACTGAAGACGGAAAGGGCTTATCTGTTTTAAGATTCTAGGTCACAATCCATCACTGAGGGAAATCAAAGCAGGGACACGAGGCGGCCAGTGACATCCAGTCAGAGCAGAGAGGGAAGGACATGTACCGCCAGAACCCAAAGACTGCTGACACTTACACAATCCCACACAGACACCCCACAGGTCACCTGATCAGACAATTCTTCATTGAGAATCTCATACAATGGTAGATTATATCAAGTTGACAATTAAAACTAAGCAATACTACATGTACACATATAACTCAACTGGGTTTGCTAAAACTGTTTATAATTTAACATATCTGATTGATAGTGGTGTATAGTTTTCTTTCCGATATTCAACCTACAGCTAAGCATACCAAGTTTTGTTATCTCTGACTCCAAAGAATGAGCTGGGGAGTATTACACCTTTTTCAGTTTCTGGAAAGGTCTACAGTTGAAATGATATCTTTTAAAACTTACTTCCACACTTTTTAACTTCCTGTTCAATATACGTGTTACTGAAAAGCATGATACTTAAATTCCAAATATTTGCAGGGTTTCCTTGAGAACTCTGTTATTGGTTTCTAACATAATTCCGCTATGGCTAGAGAAGGCACTGTGCATATTTCAATTGTGTTTACAGTTACTGGCCCAGAATATAAACTGTCTAGGAAAATGCTCCAGAAGAAAGCATGGGTGCCTTGTTTTGGGAGTAAGTAGTCAATAAATGTCAAGCAGGTCAAGCTGACTGACAGTACAGTCAAATATCTTCTATTTTTACTGACTTCTTCTTGTGATGGCTAATCTTGGTTATCAATTTGACTGCATCTGGAATCAGCCCGAAGCCAAGCAGCTGGACAGGACGGGAGAAGCTTGTGCTCTCGGCCTACTTGTCCTCACCCTCACTGCTGAGTCCATCCCCTCAGCAGCATTAGAGCCTCCTTCTCTGGGATTCTAACAAAGACTGAAGACTAACAGAGCCATCCAGCTTCATGGACGGCACAACTACCAGATTGTTGGCTTTTCCATTGGAGACTGGCTGGACCACAGCCTGTAAACCACTTTTCTATTAAAGCCATGGTAGCTCTATCATCTTTACACTAAGTATCCTGAAGCTTTGTGTAGTATTAGAAGTAGACTAAACATTGTATATCCTCTTGATTACATTACCTCCCTATCATTAAGAACGATTTTGTTCTTTGTATGGTAACATGCTTTGCTCTGCAATCTCTTTCTGTAATTATTATAGCTATTCCACCTTTCGATTCACAGCTGAATAGTGTATTTTTCTGCATCTCATTACTTGCAACCAATACAGCTTCATATTTAGAGTATGCTTCCCTCAGACAGCATATAGGTAGAGTTTACATTTTTATGCAATCTAAAAATTCTTTTTTAAAGACAGGATCTCACTATGCAGCCGTGGCTGGCCTGTAACTCACAGAGATCCACCTGACTCTGCCTGAGCTTACAGATCTGAAGTTCCACACACAGACAAAATATTTTCTTCTCCTGAAGGTACTTAGACCATTTATATTTTCTATGATTACTGATAAGCCCATAACCTTATTATTTTGTATTTGTCTGTTGTTCGGTTTCTTAATTCCCATTTTTTGAGTATGTTTTTATTATTCTATTTTATATTCCTCATTGCTTATTAGCTGTGCTGCTATTTTAGTATTAATAACCTTATTAAGACATTACATGTCTAGCTTATCACAATCTACTTATAAACCTTAAAAACATATGAACCTAAATAGTATACTTTTATATTTTCTGTCCCTACACATTATTATTACTATTTATAACTTTTATGTACGGCATGTTATTCATCATCCTTATAATTTAAGTGAGACTCTAAAAAAAGACTTATTTTAGAAAAGTATCTGTTAAGGCAAACAGTTCCAATTTTCCATGTTCTTTGTTCCATTGTGTAGACAGGTGGCTTTTTCTTTCTGATATCATTCTCTTCTGTCCACATGATACTACTGAACATTTCTGAAAAACAGGTCTATAGGAATCAATTCTTTCAGCTTATAAAAAGACCCTTTAATTGGCTTTTACTTCTGGCTTTTTATTTGATATAGGATTACCATTAGTTTTTCCTTCTATTTAATGGTTTATTTTTGAGATTGGCTCTGGCTATGTAGCTCAGGCTGGACTGAAACCTGCACTCTTCCCTACCCACTGTCCCTTGGGCTAAAATTAAAGACTTGTGTAATCATGGATGACATGTGTACATGGGGAGGAGGCTGTACGTATGCTGGTACAAAGGTCTGCTCCTGCACTTGTGGAGGCTGGAGGACACCCTGGAGTATGATCCTCTATCTCTCCATCTTATGTTTTGAGACAGGGTTGCCCACTGCACCTTGAGCTTACCAACTGGCTGGATTGGCTGGTCAGCAAGTCCTCAAATTTTCCTGTCTCCTCCCTCCAGTCTGCGATTACAGAAGCATACCACCATTCCCAAAAAGGGAACAATTTCCTCACCAAGCCATCTCTCCAGCCTTCATGGCTCTTTTCAGTACTTTAAAGATGTTGATCCACTGTTTGTTCCTTTGCATTGTTTTGCACAGAACAGTAAGGAGAAATCGATTTCTTGTGAAAGGAGAGAGTGTCCTGTTACTGTGGGACAACTGTAGGGCACTTAGGAAGAAGCAGTGCACACTTGCTGTAGTGCTGTCTGCAGTGTCAAGCAAACACTGGATCCTAGTCTCTGAAGAGAAGGCGCATGGAGGCCAGGGTACAGGTATTTCTTCCGGATGCAGATTGTGTAAAATCGTTTGAACATATACCTGTAAGTGGAACTGCTAGATCATAGGGCATTTGTTCAATATTCTGAGAAAATTCAGTATTATTTTCTACACAAACTTTCCCCTTTTACATTGCCATTGGCGATACATAAGGTTCTAACTTCTCCACCTCCTGGCCTAACACTGCGTTTGCTGCTTTGATAACAATCACAAACAGGTGTGATGTTATAATTCATTGTGGTTTTGAGTTCTAGTTCTCTGAAAATTAGAGATGCTGAATGCCCCTTCCCGTATGGTGCATTTTGATAAGTATCTATTCAAACCATCTATAATTTTTTTTAATATTTATTTATTTATTTAATATGTATACAATATTCTGTCTGTGTTTATGCCTGCAGGCCAGAAGAGGGCACCAGACCTCATTACAGATGGTTGTGAGCCACCATGTGGTTGCTGGGAATTGAACTCAGGACCTTTGGAAGAGCAGGCAATGCTCTTAACCTCTGAGCCATCTCTCCAGCCCCCACCATCTATAAATTTTAAAATCATATTACATGTTTTTGTGCTATTGTTGTTTTACATGTCTAACTACCATTTAACCATATTACATATATCTAGTAGTCCATGAGAAGACTAGAATATGTTAGATATATTGGCTCTTGGAGTTTGCTACATTCATAGCCATACAATCAGCCATCTTTCTTTTTGAAGAGGTTAGCGCACTTAGTACCTTGTGAGTGTATTATCATGGTTTCCACCAACAACTGGTGACGATCTTAAAGCATCCATGTACAGGGATGTACAGTATAGTGTAGGGTCTGGATTTCAGGGAGTCCTAAGTAAAATATAATCACATGTTTTCTTAAGAAATCAGAATACGCAACACCAAACAGGCAGGCACAGCAGAAGGAAGAGCAGAGTTTAGCTCAGTTCTCACACAGTCAAGGACTCTTGCTGAACCAGTAACTTTAGTCTTAGAACTCTGCAGTCTTCCATCCCTTGTTCAGTTCTGGAACTATCTCTTCCTTGTGCTCTTGGTGAAACTTTATAATAATAAACTAAGCACACCTGGGAGTGATGGTGCCAGACTGTAACCCCAGAACTCAGAAAGCTGACACAGGAAAAACATAAATTTGAGGCTGGTGTGGGCTACATATTGAGACAGTGCCTAAAAACAAACAAACAAACAAACAAAAATATACCTTCCTAACTAGGATTCTCCCACATTCATTACAGCCTCAAGTCCCAACAGGTAAAACCCTTAGAGGGACCCACTAGCCTACTAACATTAAACCTCTACAATTCAGAATCTTGCCTGACTGCTCTTCATTCTGTCAAAATAATCTATGCCAAATGATGCCTAAGTTCACAATGAATAATTATAAATTTCCTTGAGACAGTTAAAAGCTAACTGATCACCTTTCCATTCTGTCCTGCTACTCTGATCTTATGCTTCATCTCTGAGAAGCAAGAGCCCGAGTGATCTAACCTTAATACTAGGATGCACTAACACACTAATTACAGGGGGCGACCAGGTGGCTTCCGGAGGTGTTCTCCACCTCTAGAGAGAAAGATTCTCTCACTGGTAGACAAAATTCCACTCTTAACTCAATCATCTTTGTTTCCAACGACAAGGTGGGAAGCTGGACTAAGCGTCTGTCTGAAAACACGAAAAGTCACAAACAGCAGTCTTACAGTACTAGACACACTGACCTAAAACCCCGCCCACCCCAGCCCTCAGAGGGAGAAGCGGAGCCATGCTGGGATCCCAGTTATCAAGGACTGAGCACTCTGAAAACACTGTGCTCCTTCTTAATGTGGACAGAGACCGCATGATTCAGAATTTAAGTAACATTTATCTCAGTGGCCATGAAATTGTATTGAGAAACAAAAGAATATTTAAAAAGGGTCTCAATCCCTTATAGCTTTTTCACATAGTTTCTAATCTAAGGAAAATTCCTTTCCTGTAGTGATTCCTGCTCACCAGCCGATAAGATTACTAAAGTCTGTGGTCCTAGCTGCTATGTCCCTGCTGCTGTTTTTCTTTCATTGAACACCATTTCCTTAAGTAGATCTCACTAAATGTATTTGAAAGCATCACCAGATATATATTATCAGAACCATTTTTAAGAAAAAACCATTTTTTATCATCACCATAAGAATCCTTTCTCTGGTAAATTTCAGTTTAAGAATAAAACTCGATTGCAGTTGCGGCCACAGAGTCAAGGGCTTTTAGTCACTACATACCTCGGCTTCCATGCGATAAGCATTTTCTACTCTTCTAATATCCTTTGTCACTGTTACGTTTTCTGCCTGAAACAGAGAGTACCAGAGTAACATTACCAAACCTTTGGCTACTAAATTCAGTTGTTTCTGCCTGACAATTAAGAAGCCTGAGTTGGAAACAGGAAGACACACAGTACACAAAATGAACTGCCAGCCTTGATGTTCCAAACTTCCTTAAAACTGCCTTAAAATCAATCAAAACCTACAAAAACTGCTAAAAAAAAATCCGTTTTCACTTTAGGTTTTAGTCACTTATTTCACTTGTATAGAAAGTATGAACTAACTTGACAAAGTACCTATCATATGGATCTTTGGGTAAGTTACTAAGAACCTTTTGAGCCTTTGCTTCCATATGTATAAAAACAGGTCAATAGACCACATGGTTGTTATGATGATTTAAAGACAAGTTGTATGTAAAGTACTTAGAGAGTGACGACAAAAGACAGATGCAGACTGTAATATTACAGCAGAGAATTCCACTATGCCTTCCCTGACACAATGTACTTCTCAAAGTATGATCCAAAGGAAAAATAGGAAGGAAGGAAGGAAGGAAGGAAGGAAGGAAGGAAGGAAGGAAGAAAGGAAGGAAGGAAAAAGAAAGATCCCACAACCAATAAATATATGACCAGATTGTTCCTGAATCTTCCCACAGATATGTAAGGAAGCTAAACAGTTCTTCCGTCTGGGAAGCAAGCACTGAGTGAATGAGTATTATCTGACATGTGTAGCATGAATCCTAACTGTCTTAACAATAGAACCCAGAGTCAGATATACGGGTTAATGCTGAAGATCAGAGAGGAAGAGCGGCCAGTCACTAGTTCTTACTTTTACTGAATCCTCAGACAGAAATGGGTATCCTGTCTCTACAAGTCCTCAGACTGAATGCTGTCTCTACGAAACCTCAGACGGCCTCTGAGCTGCTGTCTCCTCCTGCCTCATATTCCCCTCTCCACCCAGCCTTATCACTCCTGTGCTAACAGGAGTATACGAGTTATGCTCCATTCAAGGCGTGTGATTCCAAGTGCTGGGATCGCTTGTGTGAGCTGTTTCTCCTCTGGACAGATTCAAGCTCATGTAGCCCAGGGTGACCCTGAACTCACAGAGACTTGTCTACCTCTGTCTCATGAGTCCTGGTGTGTGCCACCACTGCCTGGCCTCTATGGCTATCTAGTGGCTTAGCTCTACACTCTGACATGCCTTTCCACACTCCCATTAGTACAGCTGTGTTCGCTGTTTACAACAGAATTGGGTTCATATATTGTAGTCTGAATTCTGACCTGGGAGTAATGTCTGACAGCCTGTTTGATACCTCCCCCAGTGTTTGAGTTTTGACAGACGCTGGTGATGTAGCAAGCACTCCAGCACAGTGAGAGCTGTCCTTCACATTAGGGCTCTCCTGTGCAACCCCCTTTACAGTTAACCACTTAGTTGCCTCCACAGGTTTGTGTATGAATGGAATGATGAAACATCTCTTCTTTGGTCTGGCTTTGTACTTACCAATATGCACCGAAATGACTACATTTTTGGCTACACTCTAAGTTAGAGGCCAGGAATATCGTTAAACATCCTACACCATACAGGTTAACCCAACAAAAGGGAATTATCTACCTCAAAATGTCAATAGTGTTAAGGCTGATAAATCTACCATACCAGCCTATTTCACAAGGCTTTCCTTATTAAGTTACAATTTTGTTTCTACATACATATAAAAGGCAGACTTTCAAAACAAAATGGTCAATACAAGAGCAGCTATTTAAGTCATATGAAAAAGTAGGGTAATCATCTCAATAGCCATAAAAAGCTATATAAAAATAAACTAAAAAATAAAAACTATACAGCTGTACAGAAAAAATTTGAATAAACTTACTATGATAAAATATTATAAAATCAGCAATTATCCTGAAATGTATATGCGTAATAGCAAATATAAAGGGAAGTTCTACTTGTTCTATAGAGGTTTCTAACATCTGAATTACAGACTGTATCTCCATGTTCCCATTTAACATGCCCTGTTCCCTGCAGGCAGGAAATACTTCCAGTAGAACAGTAACGAGGGGGAACATGGTCTCACACAAAGATCTAACAATGTGGATAATACAGGAGTACCATACAGACCCCATGGTTTACTCTAGATCTGGGTCAAAATACCTTAAGAATCGAAAAATCCAGTGACATGGAATATTTCAAAGCAACAGGCAGTATGTATCCTCATGTCAGTTATGCCTTGAGCAGCAACTGCGTGATTCGAGTAAGCCTTGAGAGATCGTAGTCATTTTGAATTACCACAAACAGGCAGATATCAAAATAGAAGTTAATTTGTCTATTGTATTTCTCCTGCCACAAGCAGAAGTTTAAGTTGTCCATTCAGGCTTTATTTCTAAATTTATTTATGCGTATGAGTGTTTTGCTCATATTTGTGTCTGTGCACAATGTGTGTGCTTGGTGCCCATAGAGTTTAGAAGAGGTCATCAGACCTCCTGGAACTGGAGTTACAGAGGGCTGGGGCCAGAAACTGTCTCAATTATCCCACTCAACAGGCGAAGAAGCTGGGCCCCTCCTGTTCACTCCCGCCACCCAATTCAGTGCTTTAAGACCTTTACTCTAAGACTATTTAGGGTGGGGCAGGAAAACTTTAATTTCCTGGTATTAATGCATGACCCCTTTTGCAGGAACTTTCAGAGCCTGGTAGCTTCTGCACACAGGCAATTAATTCACATATGATGGCAGACAGGTGTTGGGCCAGCATGCATATAAGAGATGATTAATATCACCTGCTATGCCCCTACCTGACACCTCCATCAT
Source organism: Dicrostonyx torquatus (assembly GCA_028555095.1). NCBI lineage: Eukaryota > Metazoa > Chordata > Mammalia > Rodentia > Cricetidae > Dicrostonyx > Dicrostonyx torquatus. The sequence continues at coordinate 4,608,537 of JAQHUG010000042.1, read as the reverse complement.
CTACTGCCAAGAGAATAGAGTAGTAACATACAGTAATGGTTAAAAGCATGGCTCAAAGGTCTTAGTTGGTATTTAAACTCAGTCATCTCTCAGTCATGGGCAAGCTACCTGCCAGTAGTTACTCTGGTCCTGAGAATTCTCTTCTTTATAGAACTTTATAGAGTAGGACTATTGAGTGAGTGAGACAGCATTTGTATGAGTCTATCAACAGTAAGTAGTTGCCTTAATTACAAAGAATATCGAGACACTCCAGTAGGACACTCATGTCAGAATCTAAACTATCTTCTCAGGCTTGTGTTCTGAGCACTTGTTTCTAAGCTTGTGGTGCTCTGAAGGCTGTGGAGCCTTCAGAAGGTGGAGCCTGGCTGGCAAAGTAGGCCACTAGAGGCTGGAATAAGGTAGAGGGTGAGGAAGATGTACACACCATACAGAATTATAACTTGGCCCTGCTTCTGGTACCATTCTCTGCTTCCTGCAACCATAGACTTAGCTGCTCCTGCCACTATGCCTTGCCTGCCACCATGGTGAGACCCTCTGAAATTGTGTACCAAAATAAATTTTTCCTCTTTCAAGCTGCTCCTGTCAGGCACAGTAGCACCCGTAAGAAAAGTAAAGCTGTGCAGCCACACACTTCTTTGTTTGGCCTCCAGTTCTCTCCTTTAGTCTTATCTCTTAATTCTGTCCTATGGTGCCCAACGTCTTCTGTGTTCCCGCCATACTGAACTACTCAGAGTACTGTTGACATATATGCCTGCTGCATTCTGATGAGGGACTGGAATGATTTCCCTTTGGTCAGTGCCTAACATTTTGACAGAATGTCACTTTCTTCATGAAGTCTTTCTAGACTTCTTAAGGCAAAACCAATGTTATCTCTTCAATGTACTGAACATGTCCTTTCAAGGCAGCATGAACCATTCTATTCTGACCATGGGATTCCAGCAGCAGAGGGCTCTGTCTCCATCAAACCCTTCCCCTCAGAGCTCAGGGAACCCTAGGGAAGAGGAGGAGGCAGGAGGAGTTGGGGAAAAAAAGGGGTTGGAGGACATCAGGAGAACAAAGGCCTTCTAAAATAACTGAGCACAGCTCCTAAGAACCTGAAGACTGAAGGAGCAATCACAGGGTCTACACGGGTCTGCACCAGGTCTCCCGCATATACACGACAGCTTTTAGCTTAGTATTTCTACGGGACCCCTGGATGTCTAAATGGGTGGGTCTCTGATTCTTGTGCCTTTTCTTGGGGTTCTTTTACTTTTCTGTTGACTTATCTTGTCCAACTTTGATGTTTTTTGTTTTATCTTATTATACTTTACTTTGTTATGTTTGTAGTTATCTCTCAGAAGCCTGTTCTTTCCTAATGAGAGACAGAGAGGGAGTGGATCCGGATGGGAGTGGAAGTAGGGAGGAACTGGGAGGGGAAACTGTATTCAGATTATATTGTGTAAGAATCTATATGTAATAATAAAAGGGGAAAACACATAATAAAATTAATGTATAATTTAAAAAAGGAAACAGATATAGTTGCTTTTTATAGCTTTTACTGGTAGAAAAAACTAAATGTACTTGCATGATTGGTCCTTTGGAAACTGTTGATAAGCCAGATTTGGAGAAAAAAGATAAACAAATGTCTCTAAATATTTTTGCCCTTCATCTCTCCCCCATCCCTCTCTCTCTCTCTCTCTCACACACACACACATCATTATCTCTCTTCTTATTGCTTACCAACCTGCCTGAGGCATGTATAATTATTGAAAATAATACAATTATGAGTAGGCAAATACTGGAGTTTATAGTCTAAATTGGTATATAAAATAGAAATTAATTCTAACCTGCAATGCTTAGATGCCTTATTCATATATTAAGATCTAATCACTAGTGTGAGGCTATAAAATGGTCTTTGAGATTAGATGGTAAGGGTGGAGCCTCATGGATGGAATTAGTATCCTTATTAAGAAGAGGCCCCAGTGAGTTGCCTTGTCCCTTCTATTGTGTGAGGACACAAGGAGAAGGCGCCATCTATGTTCCATGAACTGAATCTTCACCACACAAAATCAAAGCTCTTGGTGTCTTAGCCTTCCTGACTCCCCCAGGGCTACAAAGACTAAATTTCCATTGTTTAGGGGCCACTGAGGTGGTGACATTTCATTCTAGCAGTCCCTGAAGTAAGACCATGTTAGGTTAAGTGCCACGTAAATTTCAACAAGGTTAGGGAATACCTAATAAATGTTCCTTGGTTAAGTAAACACTATTTGGATTTTTACAACATTTTCCCATTAAAACAATGCTAAAACGGACTGCTATATCTTCATACAAATTCATAAATCCATGATCTACAAATAGTTGAGCTAGTAACTTATGCATTGTGTCATCCTTTTCTCACTGACAAGCACTTTTCATTCTATGCATTATGCCAATGAACATTACTCAAAGGCTAAGTACCTCAATAACAGACTGACAGACACACTCTTTGAAGGCAAAAGTGGAGGATTGTATAAAACAGAGATTAGTGTAGAGAAAGGAATGTCAAGAATGTGATTTTGGTCTCATTCTTTAAAAACAAAGTGGAAGTCATCTAAACTCAGAGGGGAGAGAAGCCAGTAAATAAGGATGACAGAATCAGGTTGCGGCTCTCAAGTGAGTGTTTAGAGTGGGAGGGGCCCTTGAATCTGGGAAGTGTATACTTACGAGTCAGTATTTCAAAGTTTAAAATGTATAACGCTATAAGGACCTTGTGAAGACCATAATTTGTCCTGAGACCATCTGTTGAGGGAGCTCTTTCCTCCATTGTCATACAGCAGTCTGGGAGATCGCAGTCCCCCTGCACCTTGCCTTCAACAATGACTCTGAATGCAATTACTACATTTATTTTTACATAGTTGGAATTAGAAACATGGGTTCAGATTATGTTCTATGTCATAAAATACTAATTAATTATTCAAACAGGACTGCAGCAGGTTGCTTAGGAGAGTCTTGCTTTTATATTTTATGTCCATTTTATTCACATTATTTACAATTTACATTTAGATTTTTCTAAAATGTAAAATAACTTAGGTTTTTTTGTTTATTTGATTGATTTTTTTTTGCCCAGGTCATTTCAATTATTCTAGTTTTAAATAAAATACAAGTACATTTTCTTTTAAAAATAAAGGCTTATGTTTTTTTTCCGAAGATATGATATTTCTAGCACAGAAGCAGGATTATGTTTCACTTTGAACAAGTCAGAGTTATCCGAGAACCAGGGTTCCTGCAGCCGGGGTTCTGTTTGTATAATAATAACCTGGAGACAGCTCAGTGTCCGTGGCTTCTAAGTTTCTTTCACCATAATTATCTAAAGTGAGACAAAGTTGATAGCAACCTCGATTGTGGTTTCAGGAACAGGATTCAAACACTGTTATTTAAAGTTCAGGGCATTATTTTATTTCTCGATCTGGAAGATGGGGATATTAAAATATGCCTAAAAGGATCGCTGTGTGGAGTAAGTAACGCTATTTCCGTTTTTTTTTCCCCCATTCTTTTAGGGGGCTTAAGGATTTAGTGATTTGTTTCATGGCAATATTTAGTAAGTAGAAGCATTTCACCCATGATACTTACATATATTGACTTTAAAAGTTAAAACTAAAAAATTTGGGCATTTTGGGGTAGATGATCATCATAAACCCAAAACGGATGCTAAATCCGTAATTACACTGGAGATCCACTCCACACGAACCTTTGATTGGGAGGAAGCATTCAAGCTCCTCGCTTGCCAATCTCAACATGCAGAAAAAAAAAAAAACAACTCTCCAAGGGGGTTACGGTCCAACCTTCCAGTTAGGCAAGCATTAAGTGTAACTTTTCAAGAAAACATTTCATCCCTCTAAGCGTAAAAACAAAATCACTGTAGCAAATACGACCAGATAAAAACCTACCCAATCTGCATTCGGGGATTTCGAGTTTACTGCGGTCAACAACTGCTTTCGTTTAGATTCGAGAAGGAAGGATCAAGCATCCTTTGCGCCCTGGAATGAATACCGGGGTAACAAAGCATCCCCAAAGCCCCAGAGTCACCCGCCTCGCACCCCATCCCCGGAGGCTCACCTGAAGACCCTGCTGCTGGAGGCTCTGCGTGATGTAATCCAGGCGGCGGCACACACTCTTCTTGGCCTCGGCTGCAGTCTCCTTGGTGCTGCTCACCCGCACGGCCACCTGCGCCCGGTCGGGGTTGGCGGACACCTCGGCAGCGCCGCTCACGTGGACCTCGCGGGCTCCGGAGTGGGCCTTGGCTGCGTGGGGACGGCTGCCGACGGGCTGCGCCTCCAAGGCCGAGATCGGGTTGTTTTCCCGGCCCAGGTTAGCCCAGGGAACCAGTTCCATGAACACCCGCGACGGAGGGGCGGGCTGCAGCGACATAGCTCGGGCAGCTGCGTTGCCATAGCAATGCCCGGTTGCAGGCGGGGAGTGACGCCCGGCTCCCGCGCGTGGCTCGGCGGCGGCGCGGCGCAGAGGATGCCGGGACGGAACTGGCGGAGCTGCGGTGTGCGGGGGCAGCTGCGGAGTGGCCACGGCTCGCCCGCTCGGAGTAGCCCGATTCCGTCGGTGCTGGTCGAAAAGAGTTAACTCGTGGCTTGCAGGAGCCTCGCTGCCAGTGAGCGCGGCCCTTCCACGTGACCTTGCCACCCCCTCCCCCTCCCCCAAGTCATCAAGGGGACGTGGCCTGGTATAGGTCGGCTTCCTGGTTTGTCAGGCTCCCTTCGTCTTTCCCGCAAGTACCTGTTTTGTTGCAATTCGTGTGGATTTTCTCTTGAGATGAACCACGTTTTGCCAGTGAGAGTGCTTGGACAGTATGTGGTTCTTCGAGTCAGTTTTTCCAAAACATTGTTAATATATATTTTTTCTCAACTGCCGTTTGTTTACTAGAGGCTCGTTGGCTGTAGACCGTTGGCATATGGAAAACACAAAATAAGGAAGGGATGGCTGTTCGTCTTAGCAACCGTCTTTGGAATGGTTGTCAAGTCTCAGAATTCTAAAATCCTTGGAAACATGCTGGGGTTGAACGTGGACATTTGCGTGGGCAATGACAGGCATTCCCTGAACTTGTCTCCCCCTTTTTGGAGACAGGGTCTCAGTACGTAAACCTGACTGGCCTGGAATTTACCGTATTTACCAGACTGACCTCGAACAAGATTTCTACCCATTTCTTGGCAGAGCCTTTTAATGAAAAGCTGAACTTTCCCCCCCCCTCAAGGCCTCCCATCATAGTAATTTTCCCTACCCCCACTGTCTCTCCCTCTTCCTGTCCCTTTTCTTTCTGTCCCTGTACCACACCTTCTTTTTCTTTTCCTTTTTTCTCTTTTCACACCTCGTCCCCCCCCGCCCCCCGCATCTCCCCTTTTCCCTTTCTACCTTTGGAGTTCAGGGATTCAAAACCAGCACACCGGGCATTTTCTTAATCATCCAGCTGTGGTCTTTGTAAAGACAGCTGATCGTTTAACTAGACTCCTATCACCAGAATGGGGAGGAGAAATTTTGGAAAAAAAATGTAGGCAGTAGTTTCTTATAGGAACCAGAAAAAGTCAACAATGTTGTCGATTTTCAAGAACTGTATGACAGTTCAATAACTCGGCTAGGTTAGATTAACGTAATTGTTTAGTTTGATGTTCATTGTCAGATGAAAATCTCTATTATAATTTTAAAACTTTCTGCCATATGCATAGATGCATATTTTACAACTCTAGACAACTAAAATTATCTTAGAGCTGGAGGAATTTCTCTTTTGTCTTTTTGGTGGACCCCAGGGGTTGAAAGGTCCTCAGGCTTGGAATCAAGTGCCTGAATGAATGACTGATGCCACAGGCCAGAAAAGAAAAGAAAAGTTTTAAGTGTATAGAGTACTATAAACTTTTCAGATTGGTGGGGAAATGATAAAGTTGTATAATTGGCTGGCTGTTTGAAGAAACCGATCTGAACATTGTGTGAAACCCTGAAAATAACATTCAAAAGAAAAGTATGAAGAAATATGTACCTAAAAGTAATTCTGAGGAATGAAAGGCCTTTTTTTTTAAGATGCATATTTTAAATGCTGAAGCAACCATAAAGGAAAAGTCTGGCGGGGAGGGGGGGTGAGTACACCAAAAAAATTGAAAGTATGTAAACCAAAAACTAGCAAGGAGAGGGGAAATAAGTATTGGCGATGTATAAAGGGGCTAGTGACTAGATATTTAGAGTACAGTCTCCTCCCCTCCCCTCCAAAAAACCCAAATAGATAAGGAACACAGAGATAAACTGTTAATAGGCTTGGACTGATTGATGCTTGACACAGCTTCATATTCTTAGAGTTCTACAGGCTGGAAGTTGAAGATAAAGGCATCAGTAGGTTTGACCTCTTCTGAGGTATTTCTGGTTTGTGACAGCTGCCTTCATAGGACCTTGCCTCTGTGCCCTCTGCATACCATCCTTAGGACGCATCCTCTTCTTGCAAGACCAGTCTTATTACATGGATTAGAGACCTGCTTTGGGGACTTCAGTTAACCTCAATTACTTCTTACAAGGCTCTGTCTCCTCACAGTCACATTGGGCTTAGAGAGCACATGCCAATTCCTGTAGTTCCAAAGTACCGAATGACTAACGGCCTGTAACACTGAAAAGAAAAAAAAATAGTTTAAACAATTTATTGGCAATTAAAGAAATGAAAACTTAAACAGACAGAACGATCTCTTTCAAACTGTCATTTTGGTGAGTGATGAATTCAGAATGCAGAAAAACAGATAAAAGTAATTTTAAAAGAAGGTTAGATTATTTCTTAGTGACAGAACTATGCAATAAATAAACATAGATATGTCTCAATGATTTATGAGTTTTTCAGAGGAGAATGGATGGGGATGAAGACATCTATTTGTTCAGTTTCTTCCTCAGAGTTAAGCCTCAGCCATTAGCAACCATTTTGAACAAGGTTGGTATTAAGTTGGTTGAATCAAGAATATGCATCTGATTATTTTTCATGTTCTGGGAGAAGAGACATGGAGTAAGAGCAAAATCTGCATCATTAGGTCGTGAGAGATGCATTAGTATTATGCACCATCATTGTGCATTATCAGAGATGCACATTTTTTTTTGATGAAAGTAGCACTGATCTGGAGATAGCATAGGATTTTTGAATCTTCTCTGTAACTTCAATTTTCATGGTACTTTCTGGGAGTCACTGATTCATCGATGATCAATTTTTACCCAATTATGTGTGATTTTCAATGGTATTAATCCTGTCAGCTAACTGTTCATTATTAGTCTGTAAAGACTGTATCATTCCTAAAAGTGCCATATTATTTCTTAATGATAGAATATGGAGAAGAAAACTGAGTCCCAATACCCAATAAATTGAAGTATCAGCATAACTATATAAGCCTCATATAATATAATCCATAGTATTAGCAAAAGAGTTACTAAAAGTTTCAATATTAATGTAGTCTGCCATATTGATTTATTAATTACCTGTTATGTGATCCGGTAAACTGTAATCTTTATTTCCATCAGATGCCATGATTGCAGAGTTGCCACTAGAAGCAATGTAACCTGTGTCGACAGGAATGGTCCTGGGCTGCTTTAGTTTCTGAGCTGTTTTCGTTTTCTGCCTTGGTTGGTACTGGTTAATACTGAGAAATATGCTTTGCTTTACAAATTAAAAGCAATTAAATCAATTCCATTCACGGAGCAAGAAAACCAGAACTCAGAGGCAGGGCGCAGAAACTGGAAGCTTCACAAGCCGTCACACGGCAAGGAAAGATGCCAGGGAATGCAGCAGTCATGTGTGTGCTTGGGAAATTTCCAAGTTGCCATACACAGTAAACTCCGCTGTGGCAGGGGTTCTACAAAAAAACCTCTTAGGTAAAAGCAAGCCAAGTGAGCAGGGTTGGGAGACTGTCTAGGCGTAGAGTTTGAATTCACATGGACGCCAAATGTGGAAGGATGCTTAAAAGAAATCACACACTAGCTCAGAACTGAGAAATAGACATTTATTTAGGGGTAGACTCACAAATCAGAATCCTCTGCTGAAATGGAGATCAGAAACTGAATCTTGCAGCCAGAAAAGAGAGGGCGGACGCATAGGCATAAATAGTATAAGAGGCCACGCCCCAGTGGGCAGGTAACCACAGGCTGTAAGACTTCCTACAGCAATTATGTTCTGAGAATTCATAAATTGATAGTAAAGATCTTTTTTCCAGTGTAATATTTTTATTAATTATTTGGATTATTTGGAAATTTTACTCAATGCACCCTGGTCACATTTGGTTCCCATTTGTCTCAGGTTCACCTCCTACTTTTGTGCAGCCTCCCCTAAAAAAACCCATGAACACCAAATCCAATTTGTGTTACCTGTATTTTCATTGGAGCATGGTCAAACGCCTAGTGGCCAGCCCCTTAAAGATGACTGAGACCTTCCCCTCGCCCATGCCAGAAACCACCAACTGTGAAGAAGTACACTTCAGCATCCCTGTCACAATTTTTAAGGACTCTTCAATGGCTTCCTGTGTAAACTGTTTCTTTTGGGGAGAGGAGAGTGTTGTCATAAAAGCCTTCAGTGTCTTTCATTCTCAACTATGAGTCTTCAGTCGTTGCTATCTTGCCCATAAGCCCGTATCAGCCAAGGGCAGCGCAGAACACAGACTTCAACGTGGTCCCCAGTGGCAGCATGGAAGGATTATGGACACCAACACACAACCACATGGCCTCTGGAGGCAATATGGACCAAGGAGGTCTTTTGAGAAGGCCCAATCCAGAAGATGAACCATTTTCCATCTCAGACCTCCTGCCATTGCTCAGTGCAGGGCTATTGTGCAGCCACGAGGCATGTTCAGGGGCAGAGCCTCAGCGAGCTCCAGGTCGCTGCCCACCACCCTGCCTGCACTACTGGGCACTGACATTCTCTCTCCATCCACTGCAGTCACGCTTCACAGCTGCTGTCTCCACTGCCGAGCCTCTCCGACATATGCACAGCACTTGGTTCTGCCATCCGTCCTACCTCTCCATCTCACATTTATCTTACATTTATTCACTATTCATACCAGAGCAAGCAGGTTTTGGCTCCATGCTGCGAGCTAGGCCATGCTGTGCGGGCTCCCTTGCCTGCCAGCTGGCCAAGGACCTGTCCTACTAACAGCATCATATCTCTTTGTTCATCACCGCCATGTGTCTAGTTTCATTACTCTGCCACACGAGGCTCTGCCATCCATCTTTCCTTCCAATTTTGTGAGTCCATCTTTTAAAAGCATTTCCCCTAAGACCTGCTGATTTTAGTTGATGCTGGCTCTGCAGATTCCCCTGTCACCATGTCTCCCTTTGGAGCCTCTGTGGGTCTCTCGGGATTCCTCTTGCGCCTGCTGTCACTTCCATCTTGAACCGAATCTCCAGGATACCCCTTAGAGCACTGGTTCTCAACCAATGGGTCACGACCCTTTGGGGTAGCCTAAGACCATTGGAAAACACATATTAACATTATGTTTCTTAGCAGTAGCAAAATTAGTTATGAACTAGCAATGAAAATGATTTGGTTGGGGTCATCACAACATGAACTGTATTAGAGGGTCACATTAGGAAGATTGAAAACTTCTGCCTTAAAGGAAGTCTGCCATCTTGAACATCTGTCCAAAGGGAAGCCACAAGCTTGAATACAGTTATCTCAAAGTCTTAAGAGACAATAAAGTTTATTTTCCTTAAGTAAGAAGTCATTGCTGCTGTTCACAGTTTTCAAGGAAAAATTAATTTCTCTGTATAAAGTACAAGCTTTAGAAATCTATTATTGTGATTTTAATGCAATATATCCCTGTTTCAATTAAAGCACATAAGCCAATCTTTTCCCAGTGCATAAAAAAGCAGACTTCAGTTCAAAGACATTGCATTTCCTATTGTAAACATTTGAATAGTATGGTTAGTTTAAAGACAACAGAGAAATAGTAGGCTACAAGTTAGAAAATGGATTTTTCAAGATGTCATGTCAAGAAAGAAAACTACTGTTTTATATTTCAAAGCAGCCAGGAACATTGCAGAGAACAATTTGCAGGTGGGGCTGACTGAACAAAAGGTGCATACTGAATGACACACTGCAGCTCCTGATGCCGCTAGGATGAATGAAGAGGTGTTGGAAAGATAGAGAAGCAAGGATTTTTTTGTTTTTAATTAATTTGGGGGACATGCTGCAGGGGTGAGGGATGGATGAAGGACTGGGAGGTAAGCAGGTTTGGG
>JAQHUG010000042.1:4583650-4594222 GCA_028555095.1 Dicrostonyx torquatus | reverse complement strand
ATTGGAAAAGCATCATATGTGTGTGCTTGCGTGCATGCACACTCAAGTGTGTATTTATATGTGTGCTCATGTCTGTGTGCACCTGTGGCCATGTGCATGTGGAGGCCAGAGGTCAACATTTTGTGTCTTTCTCCATTTCCTTCTTTTTTTTTTTTTTGGTTTTTTCGAGACAGGGTTTCTCTGTGGCTTTGGAGCCTGCTCTGGAACTAGCTCTTGTAGACCAGGCTGGTCTCGAACTCAAAGATCCGCCTGCCTCTGCCTCCTGAGTGCTGGGATTAAAGGCGTGGGCCACCACCGCCCAGCGGCTGTCTTTCTCCATTTGTATCAACTTTAGTTTTTGAAACAGGCTCCTTCACTGAGCCTGAAGTTCACGGTTTGACAAGGCTGTGTGGCTAGTGACCTCAGCATTTCTGTCTCCATCTCTCCCGTGCTGAGGTGACCTTTCACAATGGTTTTGGAGGTAAAAAGAAGTCAGGTCCTCATGCTTGCAGAGCTAGCACTTTATGAACCGAGCCATCTTTCCCGCCCTGGATTCTCATTTTAAAGATGAGAAAACAATCCTATTAAGTGGGATGTCCTTGTTACATACCTAGGTGAGATTTGGGTTAAGTCTCACTCTCATGGTTAAGCTTTTCATCGATACACTGTAACAGATTTTAGCTGAGAACAGAATTGTGAAGTCACAGATGTGAGAAGTCTGCATTATCACCTTTCACTGACCTTTCTTCCTGCAGAGAACTATCTTATTGAAGTAAACAGCTTCTTCCTGGTTTCTGTATTCATCAAGAGATTCATGTTTAATTTGAATATTAATCTTCATCTGTTTCATCTTAAAGGTTTTTAAAAAATGTATCAAGCAGGATTTATCTTTATTTTGAACAAAGATAAATTCTTATGCCTGAAACGATACACTTCCTGAGGTGAAGTTTAACAGTTTGTGTTGTTAGGATTCTTTGGATCCCAGCAGAGAAGACAGCCTTCTAGGGCCTATCACATTCTCTTTCCATCTCGACCCTGGAGCTCTATGAACTTGGCCAAGTTACTCAGCTTAATGTCTTACTCATCTGCCTTTTCTGGTATATATGTTGAGCCTTCATATCTGACAACCTGTCACAGAATCTCTTTGTTCACAATATTAAAAATCAAAGTGGCTGATACTGCCAATCATTGGAATTATTTCCAAAGAGTGACAAATCAGTCATGATAGAGACTGTATTTCACAGTCCTTTGTGTCCTTCTTTATCATAAATCATGCCCGATATGTCATATTCTTTTCATAATATAGAGAATAATTTTTGTAGGAACTAATCTGTTCGGGCTTTTAGATTTTATTTTTGCCAAGAGTTTTGTGAATGCTACTCTTGAGATGCTTGATCTGACCCAAGTTGACAAGTACTTATTTTCCTTCCTGAAGCTAAGGCCCATTAACACTTCAGAAAGTTTCAAACCGTAAGATTCCCAGTACTCCAAATGTTCTCTCCAATCCAGACTGACAGAACTGCTACTCATCAAACACGTGGTAAAAGAGCATAGTCATCCCCATTGCCACAAAACTGTAACATAGGAAGTGCTTATGTATATGCACAGATACATGCATACATGTATTTCTGGCCTATCAAAGCAATGAAATTGCATGATTATTCCTTTAGTGGTCAATTGATTTATGAATTTGAGATTAACTGAAGACTCACTGTATCACATACTGATTTTTACCAGTCTTTCTTTAATAACTCTTATGTAGTCTTTCCTGTTTGTGCTTTTTTTCCTTCCAAGTTAGTACCTCCGTGTCTACACCATTGAAGAAAATGACTCTTTCCTGTAGCAACAATTAATAGATTTTTATTTCCAGTTTCTTGGTGGCTACACAAACATTTTATCAATACAAAAAGAAAAGCTCATTAAAGTAACTTCAGTTTGTTGTTCCACAGCCAGTTATTTATTTTTACTTGACAAAAGCAGGAGGATTCTCTTGTTTTCCCCAGGGTCAGGTTTACCCATCTAGTAACATTTGTAAAGGTGCTTCACCAAATGCTGAATGGATTCTATGTCATTTAATTCTCTCAAAAGTTCTCAGATCAGCTCCTTGTGTCAACTTTACAGTTGTGGAAGCAATGTGGAGAGGCGAGTTTCTTGTACGAAGTTACCCAGCACTGTCAAGATTGAATACCCTCCTACTGGTATTTACATTAAGATGGTCCGGATGCTGGAGAGGTGGATTAGAGCTTAACAGCATTTGCTCTTCTTACAGAGGATATAAGTTTGGTTCCCAGCACCCACATCAAGAGGCTCACAACTACTTGCAGCTCCAACTCTGCCAATATCCTCTTCTGGCCTCCAGCAGCTCCTGCACACACACACACACACACACACACACACACACACACACACACTAAAAATAAAAAAGATGATTCTATACTCTTTTACTTTATAGTCTCTGAAGCTTGATTACCTCTGAGTTTTATACTAGGCAGGGACATGGAAGTAAAGATTATGAAGATACCAGTGTTAGTAGCTATAAAGACCAGTGGTACTATAAATGATAGGGATATTTATAATAATAAAATTATCTAAAATTACTAATAGCCAACATTAATAATGTTAATATGAGTTACATTAACAATATAATTAACATCAATCTCTCTAACTACATTCTAGCAAGGTTCTGTTAAACTTACTTTCAATTAGATGCAAAATTTATTAGAGGTTAGATGGAGATGCCTTGAGAAGCAACCTGAACAGTTAGAAGGTAGTTTTTAAAATTTGTTTAAAAGAAAGTGATGGATTTTAAACATGTTAATATTTGTAAAGTTGGAGAACTGGAAATATAAAATTTTTATATATAAATTCTACAGATTTAGTTTAGCTTTGGCATGTAACCAAATGAAACTCCAAATATCTTTCTTTTCTAATCAACACAATTGCAAGAGAATAATGTAGAAGACATGATGAAGTGAACGTGCACTACTCTAGTCTCCTTTCTTATTGCATTTATTCTCCCAGCTCTTGAAGAGTAAGAGCCCCAGGAGATGTGTTGCTTTCCATGCTTTTAGTGTCTTAGCAGTGAGTCACTCGAAAACTTCTCGGTGCTGCGGCTGCTGCAAACAGACTGTCTGCATTATACTCTGCTGTTATAACAATTGTCATATCTGTGGTTCTTTGCTCTTGTCAGCTTCTTTTTGGTTTAGAACACAGTTCCTTGCTCTAGATATTTTCAAACTGAATAATAATATTTGTTTGATATTATTTATTGCTATGTTTTAAAATCTTTCCTCTGTGTTATAATGTTCTCATGGGTCAAGAGAAAACATGGATGTTTCTACAATTTATATGATTCTGATTTAGTTGATCTGACATTTAAAACATTTGAAAGGATTTACTTGTATTTTAAGTTGTGGGTCTTTTACCTACATGTGTGTCTGTGCACCATGTATTTGCAGAGCTCATGGAGGTTCAATAAGAGTATTAGATCACTTGGAATTGGAGTTATAAATGGTGTGAGCCACCATGCAGGTACTGGGAGTCAAATCTGGGTCCTTTGCAAGGGCAGCTAGTGCTCTTAACCACCAAGTCTCTGATGCTTTTTAATATCTTTTTAAAGCACTTTTTTTAGATCTATTTATTTATTTTGCAGGCAGTGTCAGTCTGCATGTATGCCTGCAGGCCAGAAGAGGGCACCAGATCTCATTACAGATGGTTGTGAGCCATCATGTGGTTACTGGGAATTGAATTCAGGTCTTCTGGAAACGCAGTCAGTGCTCTTAACTGTTGCTGAGTCATCTCTCCAGCCCCCTGGTGCTTTTTAAATAGATTAATTGAAGATTTGCATTTTTAGTGAAGATTGAGATCCGCTAATTCACCATGTGTTTTCCTTTTTTAGTTCAGCTTTTATTAGCTTCCATCATTGAATTCTTTGTCCCTTAGCATTAATAATGAGATGGTGTCAAGGCAGAATTTCCCAAGTCTAGTTTCTTGAGTTTAGTTTATGAATCTCAAGCCAAATGTACAAAATATAGAATTATAAGAATCCTTGGGTTATGTAGTGTGTAATTCCATTAGCTGTAGGCAACCCGGGTCAGACTTGCGTGGTTGGAGTGACTTAGTACTTCAAACTTGTTGCTAGCAGTTTATGTAGTTACTTGTACCTGAGGAAACCAGGTTGGTAATTGATTTTACATGTATGTACTACTATATATGTGACATTGTCATATCAAGAGCTGTCAAAGATTATTGTGATCGAATTTTGTACTATCTTCAATGTGTATTCATTGTTTGTAGAAGAATTACTTTATTATATTCCTTTGTAACACATTGATCAGTTTTTGTAGTTCTATTTTATGATTAAACAAATATGGACATTGTTCATAATTGTCCCTATGTGTTTATTATAAAACATTTTTTCTATATAATAGAAGATATTTTAAGAACTGGGAAGTAAGTGACGTATAATTGCCATTATTTTCACCTTCTTTTTTTTAAGGGGGGGGACGACCTTTAAAATGTCATTTTTCTTCAATAAGATTTCTTTGGAATATTTTTATTTGTACTTATTTGTCAACTTTCTTAGCATTCACAAGTTCTACTAAAGAAGTTATTATGATAAACAGTTAAAAATAAATTACTTATTATTTAGATAAGAACTGATCAAGTACAATGATATTCCATGATTCTATATTAATAATATAATCTATTAGAAACTACTGAAACAAAAAAACTAGGAAAGGTTTCTCTTACGGAACAAAGATCTAGAGCTTCTTCTATATCTACCTAGTGCCCTTTTTTAGGCTGATGAAATGAGCCTTGTAAGTTGTACTGTTAGATTTGAATTTTGATTTTCTTTTATCACAGAAGATAATACACAGGCCTCCTAGTAAAGAACTGAAGAAAAAGTGAAAATAATTTGTAATTTTATTAGGATTTATTCTTTCTTAGTAGATGTCTAGAATGGTAGTTAGTTCCTAATTAGATCACTTATTTTAGGGTTTATTGTCTTAGATGTTATAGAATCTTCCTTTTGTGTAAGAGTATTGCTCCAATTGTTGTACTTTTTACCTCAGTGAGAAAAGACACTTAAGTTTCTCCTAAAATACCTGGAATATGCTGTAAAAAGAGTTTCAACATTAGCACTCATGTCTCTTTGATGGGAAATGAAATAAGACCTTTAATCTTTGCTTATAATGTTGGTATTCTACCTACTAGGCAACTTTTAATGTCTTGAATTTTAATAATTTTTTCTAAAACTCATTTAAATTTGCATGACTAGAATACTTCATAGGTTTATTAATGTAGAAAGGTTATTTGTCAATGTTCTGAAAATTTGAAACTCTACAGTATTCCCTAGTTCCCATCATCAGAGTTTCCAAAATTCTGCCCTTTAAGATTTTTTTTTTCCTGATTGGTGTCCTTATGTAGTTTACTACAGTCTTTTCTGCAAGGATGTTTTGGAGACTTCAGGGCCACAGTGAAACACAGTTTTGGATTGAATGACCTCTGCTCCCTATTCATGTATCCAAAATTCAGTAGTTTTTAATATTGATTTCTTCTTACAAATGACTTGGAGCCCTTCTTACTTTTCATGTATTTTCTGTGAATTACACAAAAGACCATTTTGAGATTGTGGAATGAAATGGATAGGTCAAATCTTGTGTGTCAAAAATATACATATAAAATATATATAACATCACATATATAATTAGATATAACATTGACTTTTCATATATTATTTCTACATTTTATAAAACAATATGATATATAAATTATATGTAATTATATATATAACCAAAATTTTCATGAGGTAAGGTCTTGCTCTGTAGTTGACGTTTGCCTGGAACTTTGCAGCACTTGGCTTTATTTCCAGATCTGCTTGCTTTAGGCACCCAAGTGCATTATTGGCTAATATAGTCTCTTACTCTGCTACATAACTACGCATGTCCTCTTATGGGTAATCAGGATGGATCTTATTTGTCCAAGTTGAAAATCTTACAAAGACAAGATTTGGAAGAGGTCACTAACTCATGTTTATAAATTTTTTTATAAAATGAAGTAGAAGATGCTTCACTGAACATTTGACTAAAGTTGAGAATCCTTTTCCCCTTTCCTCCCAAATCAATGTTATTTAAGAATTATTTCCATTCTGCTATAGTTGTTATTTCCAAAACTCATACTTGATTCAATTTTAAATCTGCCTGTTCGTTTCCATGTGTCCCAATTTTGTCTTAATAGACATCAATATTTCGGATGCCTCATTGTAGAATCCTTTCAGACTGCTCGGTTATTTTGATCCCTGGCAGTGACTTCTTCCCATTTGATATGCTACTCATGGCATGTATATTTTTTCTACTGGGCAGCGGCTTCATATTTGGCAGCATTTATGGTCTGTGTATCTTGGGACAGGAAGGCATCCCTTTTTCAAACGCTCTCTACTGGACAATGTGCTACAGAGCTCATTTTTAGACAAAGTTCTTCAGTTTCTTCTGTTTTCTCCTAATATTATTATTGATTCTCTTGTCTAAGGTACTGCATTGGAATATTTCTCTTATATACATCTGCTAATTCTGCTGTGTGCTTTCCCAGACACTTTGCCCAGCACTGCTATATGTTGGAAAGAGAGAAAAGAGTTTTAGCTGAGTCTACTATCTTAATCTAAAATCGTATTATAGATCAAGTTAATATCTGCTCTTGGTAGACATTGTTCTCCTTACTCTCCATTATTTCTTGTATTTTTCTAATTTGATTCATGGTGATGAACAGAATAATCACTTTCTTAATTCTGGCAGTTAGATATGGTGATATAATTCTCACCAGTAAGATGAATAGCAATAAGGGAGAGAAGTGTCCGGTGCTGTTCTCTATCATTTTCCCCGACTTTGATACTGACTTAATATCTAGAACCACAGTCACTGTTTTGTGACTGTGAGGTAACAAGCATGAAGACAAAAGCCAGTATGTGAGGAGGGGCAGAGCAGAGAACTGGCCAGGCCATCAGGAACTCATGGTGTTAGGTCCCTGTCAGAGGAGGACAGAGCAGAGAGCTGGCCAGGTCGTTGGAACTGATGGTTCAGGGTTACTATCAGAAGAAGCACAGTCTGCTTGGAGACAAATTCTTTTCTGTGAGTTATGGTTACTTGGCTCTGTGTGTGTGTGTGTGCGTGCGTGCGTGCGTGTGTGTGTGTGTATTCTTAATTCATATATATATATACATATCTATATGTATATATATATGCTAGGATGTTTTTATTAGGCAATGAAATAAAAACAGGAAGACTCTCTACCCCACAGCTTTCCAATTTGTAAGAGAATATTGAATAATAATTCATTAGAAACATGGATTTAACAGGAATTCTTAGAATTAAAAAAACCTATCACTGCATTTGCGCTGTGATTTTAAAATAAACCTCTGGCATCGATTACAGTTGACACATTAAAATGCTGTGTAAATTTGCTGCCTTTATGCTTGGCATACTGATGTTTGTCCACCTATTCTATTTAAAAATAGAGCTGTACTTTGTTTCTGGTTTGTTATTCATTTAAAAGCTTTGGACTTGCGGGATTCAGGATCTGGTGTTGTAAATCTGTTTGTATTCTTTACTCCTATTAAAGTATATATCCTAAATATAAAAAAAGTTTTGGACTTTGTATTACTCGTGCATCTGGTAATGTGCAGCTTTACCCAGCATTTTACATTACAACAGACCAGATGTAAAATAAAGTATATACGACCAGCATACATAAGTTCAAGAAATCAATAGGGAAGGAATTATAAATAAATTGCTCAGTGGCTTTATTTTTAAAAAACTCTAAATGTAATTTCAGTGGAGAATGGGGCAATAAACATTTAATTTTTTATATGATGAAATAACAGATTTTAATTTTATGTGAGGAGCATAAGTTTGATATACAGTTTCTAGAAGGTGCTTCTGTGTTTCCTCTTCATGTATCTTCCTCTTTTGTACCGTGCAGTGACAAGACGCTACATAAGATGGCAGTAGGAGATTACAAATATTTTCTCTCACTGGGCTTTGCTCCCCAGCTAGGAACCACATTGCACAACACCTTTTCTAGACTGCTAGATGCTGACCTTCACTGCCTCGTACTCCTTCTCCATAGTTTATAGGTTATGTATATAGATTTCTGACCTTTTAAATGTTACAAGTAAACAATGTGAAATTGTAATATAGCATTTACTACTCTCACCCGGTGTCCCTATTCAGTTGCTTATTATATGTGTCTGTTAACACTTTTATCTTTAATCTCTCTAGTCATTTAATTTTGTTAAATCATTCATAATGTTACAACAAAATCAATTTTCAATATAATAATGGAATATTAATTCTACCAAACTTAGCCAAAGAAATGAAATATTTTTGGATGGGAAGCTTTTTACATTTTACTTTTTAAAAGAAACTTCTCTCCTTTCATAGGCCTATATTCTTAGTTTTTATATTCAGACCTCTGTCATTTTAAAATTTAGTATATTTAGTATATCCACATACCAATTATTATACATGCAAACAATCTCTTTGAGTAACATGATCATACTTGTGGTTTCCCAACAGACTTCCACAATGACTATTCCTCAGTGTATCTAGAATTTGTACTTGGGCATCTTCTTGTGGTTGAGGAATTTGCTATCTACTGCCTTTTACTTTAGGCTATTAATTATTTTCATAAATGTTGTACTAATTCTGTCATATGGACTGTTGTTTGTTGGTGCTGTGAGACAATGGTCTTATACCCTGTCACTTGTACTGTATTGTTTTAATAAAATGCCGATGGACCAGTAGCCAGGACAGAAGTATAGGTGGGGTGACCAGGCAGGAAGTAGAGGTACGGCGATGAGAACAGAAGAATTCTGGGAATAGGAAAGAGTCAGTCTGCAGTTGTCAGAGAGGAAGCCAGTCACAGAGAAAGCAAGATGAGAACGCCTTACTGATAAAAAATACCAAGCCACGTGACTAACATAGACAAGAATAATGGGCTAATTTAATATGTAAGAGTTACTTAATAAGAAGCCTGAGCTAATAGGCTAACCAGTTTATAATTAATGTAAGCCTCTGTGTGTTTCTTTGGGGCTGAATGGCTGTGGGATTGGCCAGGACAGAAATCTCAGCCAGCATGCTGTGTATACCAATATACACATGTATGCATGTAGTACCATGCATGCTCTACAATGCCCATTTAGCTCTAGCAGAATGAGTGATCTGTTAGTAAATAACACAATTGATATAATAAATTATCATATTGGGATGGCACTGAAGTGGCTCTGCATTTGTGTGTCTTCCCATAAAATTGTCTTATCTAATTATTGTTCAATTGAGATCAATCTCAGTAGAACAAAAGAAATTTCCCTAATTTGGAATACTTCCTACTTCAGGCTGCAGTGAAGGGATTGTCATGTGACAGAATTTAGTTTCAGATAAGGTTACTGACTCCTATAAAGTTGGTCAAAAGTTGGATGTACTCTTTTACTCTCAGCACACAGGAAGCTGAAGGATCGTTAGGTAGTTTGTCTTAGTTAGGGTTTCTACTGCTGTGAAGAGACAACATGGCCATGGCAACTTTTATAAAGAAAAAGAGTCACTTTGGAATGGCTCACTTATAGTTCAGAAGTTCAGTCCTTTATCTTCATGGCGGAAAGCATGGCAGCATGCAGACAAACATGTGCTGGCTGCATCTTGATCAGAATCCTGTCCCCACAGTGACACACTTCCTTCAACAAGGCCACATCTACTTGAACAAAGCCATACCTTCCAATTGTGTCACTCTCTATGAACTTATGGGGGCCAATTACATTCATACTACCACATAGTTCAAGTCAAATTTGAACTACATAGCATAAGCTTGTGTCAGGAAAACAAAAATTAGGCAAAAGATCATCAGCAACAAAAAGGAAAAAACAATAAAGAAAAGCCAAGAATGGAAATTGTCATAATTGTTGGAAGATTCTATGTAACATGTAGAAAACTGTTTCTAAATGAATGATTAGTTTTCAACAAAGGGGAAACATAGGTTATTACTATTTTTTTTACAATAAAATTTGTCACACAAAGAAAAAAATAACAGAATCAAATTATTTAAAGGAGGTGTGTGGCCTCACAGAGTTGCCCTCAGTGTAAGCCCTGATGTGTGTGGGAAGATATGATCTGGAAAATTTCTTCAATAGTAGAAATTATGCCGACAATAATGAGTTGATTGTGATGATGATGATAAATCACTGTAGATTTTTGAGCACTTGAAATAATTTCATTATTATGATTTCTCTACCTTGCAAAGTGTAGCAAATGTCTGTTTTACAGAGGAGAACACAGATTAGGAAGGTTAGATACCCTAACTTCAGTATAAATGTTTGTTTTTATACACACAGGTAAGTATAGTCCTCTGCCCCCATAAAGGAAATTTCTCTTTGTGACCGATGGATATCATTACAGAAAACTACAACCAATAAAAATATAAGATTGTAAAGTCTAGTCCTAATGTGTCTACACATCATGGAAGAGGAGGGAGGAAGACTGTAATAGCCCAAGTAACAGTGACTTTACTGTAAGATTGTGTCTCTTAGGAATGTCAGAAGCTATA
>JAQHUG010000042.1:4539866-4564851 GCA_028555095.1 Dicrostonyx torquatus | reverse complement strand
AGGTGGGCGGAGTAGACAGAACGGAAGTTCTGGGAGGAGAAGAAAGGAAGTGAGCCAGATGCCATGAGGCTCCTGTGGGAGATGGAGGTACCTTAGGACCGTCCGGTAAGTCACCCACTTCGTGGTGACATACAGACTTTTATAATGGGTTAGTTTATGAGGTGAGGGCTAGCCGGGAAAAGGCTAGAGATAACAGGCAAGGCAGTATTTAAATGAATACAGTTTGTCATGTGGTTATTTCGGGTGCAGGCGACCAGCGGCAGCTGGGGAACATACAACCCACACCTCTCCTCTCCCCTAATTACAACAGATGGAAGAAAGAGAGATTCAGGCTGGAAGTTGAAGATCAGCCTGCCTCAGTGGATTGGGGGAGGGAGTGGGCGTGGCTTATCTCTTAAAAAGACAGGACAGACCATTACAGCAACTACAAGGGATTTTTACCTAATTTGAAGTAGGAAGAGCCACTTTAATCCAAATTGTGAGGTAGAAAGGTATACCTTCCATCTGGACCAACCTTTTGCCTGAAATCTATATGGACCTGGAAGAAGAGGGACATTTTTGCTCTTTTCCACTTGCCCTTGCCTTGCTAGCATGTCCTTTCTTTCCCTGGCATTGGAGCCTACTTCTTCAGGATTCCAGTGTATACTGAAGACCAACTATGACATTCAACCTCATGGGCTGGGCTATTATTGGATTCTAGCACTTTCTGTTTACAGCCAGCCATTGTTGGATTAGCTGGATTGCAGCCTGTAAGTCATTTAATAAATTCCTTCCTCCTCTCTATATAGTGATTCATTTTATAAGTTTTGCTACTCTATAGAACCCTGACTAATACAACATTTAAAAAATATGAAAAAAAGAAAAATGAACAAAACACATTATATGCATGTATGGGTATGTAATAATGAAAGCTATTATTTTGTACAATTAATATGCACTAGTAAAGAACCAACAGTTCAGTGGCAGTCCACAGTCACACCAATAAGATGGCTAATGTCACTGCCTGTGTTTGCCACAGGAAAAAAATTGAATGAATTTTAGATTTGCATGAGGTTTGTACACATAGAATCTCTTTCTATAAAGTTTCCTGTACTCCAGTTTGCCTTCGATAATTGCTGAGTCCTTTTTAACATTGTGATTGGAGATGGAGTTTACATTTCTCTTTCTTGCTCTCCGTTGGAATGATTTCCTCTGGCAAACATGTTTGTTTTTGTTAAACACATCTGTTTTGTTCTCCATTGGAATGATTTTCCTTTGAAAAACATGTCTGCTTTTGTATTGATGCATAAAGATTTTTTTCTGTTCTCCACTGTGATTTCCTCTTCTGAGTCAACACTAAAGACTTGTTGGGGTTTATAAATGAAAAACTTTATGAAAACAATGAAAGTTTGTGACATGGAATGCTCAGTATTAATTTAAACTCATTTTAGTATGTACCAATTAAGAAAGAATAAACATTGTTTTAGTTTATTTTAACAGAAGCATCCAGGTAATGGTTTTCCATACCCCCCCAAGAACCCCAAAAACAAACAAAAAAAATTTAAAAAAAAAACCAGCTTCAGAAACTAAAGTTTAAAACTCACTTAACAGGTTTTGGTGGAACGATGTTAAAAAGAATGGGAACCTGGGTGACTGTGTATCCGATAGACACAGTATCATCTATTTGTGTGAATTGGGAAAACCAAAGATCAAGGCTTGGAAAAAGTTTCTACCTATATGAACTGCATATTGGGGGAATGTTATAAAGGTTAAAGAAAAATCACGTGACGAGGAAAGATCATGGAAAAATCCAATGAACATTCACTGTTGCCTGGTAGCAATGATGACACGTCTAGTAAAGTCCTGTCCCCAAGCTTTATGGTATCTGGAAAAGTTATAAAGGCTTTCCTCTGAGAAGTAATAGAAAAGACCATTTTAGAAAGAGGCCATTTTTATGTGTTCTTTTAGATACCTGACACACAATGCAAGCTTAATAAATAGTACATAAAATGTTACCTCTAGGGAAAAATTTCATTTTAGACTTCCATTTTCCTTGCCTCAGAAAAGAATGTGAGACTAAGGCAAGAGAGATAAGAGGGTATGAGGAGTCCCAGCAGCACATTCACGGTGCTGTGGGGATGCTAATGGAACACATAGCTTTTCAGGGAAAGCAAAGCAGTCCTTTCACAGATCATTTTCAGACTTTTACCAGTATTTGTTTCAAATCTCTTTTAAGAGTGTCTGCACTGGTATGTGCCTAAGGTTTAAACTACTAGATGCTAACATTGTGGGTGCAGCTCTCTGCCGTATATAGAAGACACAGTCTGACAGCAGATGCCCTGGTCCTCTGCCCTTACAACTTTTCCATCCCCTCTTCCACGATGTGCCCTGAGCCTTAGTTCTAGGGGTTGCACAGTAGATGCATCAACTGGGGATGGGCACCTTTCATTTTCTTGTTCCCTGCATATTAGACTGTTGTGGGTTTCTGTGATGGTTTCCATCTGCTGCAAAAGGAACTTCTTTGATGGTGGGCGAGGGCTACCTTTAGGTCATCCAATCCCAGGCGGCCATCCCTAAACACATATACATGTGAGCAACACTAAATGGACTCAGCGGTTTACACACAACACATATACACACACATACAGCTCTATGTGTAACAACAACAATTAAAGTGAATGGGACTGCGGAGGCATGGAGTTGGAGGGGGAAGAGCAGAATGAAAATGTAAACACAGTACTCCTGTGTGACATTCTCAAAAGTAATAAAATAAATGTTGAAAAGTAAAATTCCAGACCTTAACAAGCCTAGTAACTAGTAGCTCCTGGAAGCTTTGTAAGAAAGATGACTCCCATGCATGATACCTGTTCCCCAGAAGATAGAACATATCAGAAGAATGACCTGTTGCCTCTGGATAGAACCACAGAAGGCTACAGAAGTGTTGCACCTAGTAAAAACTGAAATGGATTTTAAGATGTTAACAATAAAACCTTAAGAGAATGTGGGATTCTCTGAGTCCAGGGCACCATGGAACTATGGGAATTTGGTATTTGTGTGTGAAACAGTGGCTGCCTTGGGCTGTGCTCCTTAGTTTCTTCCTTTGTGTAGCTGCTGGTCTGCCAAGTACACACAGTTAAGCATCTGGTGACCCCTGAGGGCTGCTGGTCTAAGACAGGCACATAGATGAGCACCTGGTGACCTTGAGTGGCCAGACCTTCTCAACTCAGTGGCTGTGAGTTTCTTAGCTGCCCACAGATGAAAGCAACTTTGAAATATGATGAAGAAATCAACATCGTAGAAAAACAAAGGGGAGGGCATGGCATGAGACCTCGGACACTAGGGGCAGGATGATTACCTCTCTGAGGGCACATCACCAAAATGGTCTAGGAGGAATGGAGTCTAAAATTTAAAATAATAATGTTCCTTTGCATTCATTTCATATTAGGATAGAACTTCTTCAGATAAAAAAAAATAGTTATCTGCTCTTGTGATCTGGTGAGCATTAGACTGTACTCCCTGAACTACTGTAAGTGAACAATGGGAAGAGCTAAAGGCTCCTGCAACAGGCACACCCAGCTCCTTTGTTCACCTTTTAGCAGGTTCTATAAGTGGTTTTCTCACTCTTATGCTAAGAAACAGTTCTGGGTGGAGGTGGGGAGACTTTTACTCTCACTTACAATGTGTCAGGTCATCACGCCAAATAGAACAGTGGATGTTTTTAACGTGGGAAAACTTGAATGGCCTTAACATGGATAGTAAAACATTTTGCCTGTGTGGTGCACAAATCATGCTGCTCTCTTCTGTCACTGTACATAAGGAAATGCATCCTCAACTTCTTTCCATCACTCTAACATCCTGGGGTGAACCACCCTAAACCCCACTAGGAGACACCAATATGATTTACTTTGTGTCTGAATCCAGCTGTCCACTTACTTTGGTCTGGGTTTTGCTGGGGTTACTTATATATTGTGAAGAGCCTGTCAATCCTGTAAGTCTTGTCTAGGCTTCTTTTATGACTAGGCTTCAGCAGGCTGTTGGGTGATCTAAACCAAGGCTTTTCAACCTGTGGTTTGTGACTTCTTTGGGTGTTGAATGACCCTCTCATATGGGTCACCTAAGGCCTTTGGAAAACACAGATATTTACATTATGGCTCATAATAGTGGTAAAATAACAGTTATGAAGTAGTAATGAAAGTAATTCTATGGTTAGGGGGTCACTGCACCACGAGGAACTGTGTTAAATGGTCACAGCATTAGGATGGTTGAGAACCTTGATTGATCTAGAGTCTAAGCCTTCAGGTCACGTTTAGATGACTTGACTTATTCTGTGTGTTTGTCTTCCAGCGGCTTAGCCTGGGTGTGCTTTCATGGAAAGAGCAAGGAGCAAACTGGAGGCAGAAATACTACTCCAAACACCAGATCACTTCACATCTGCTGCCAAGAGTCCACTCAAGCAAGTTGAAAGATGAGTCCAGGTTTAAGCAGTAAGGAGATGGGCTCTGTATTTTTAGAGAGATATGCAAAAGGATGGTGTGTGAGTCCTTTAGAATCAATTTACTACTGTTGACATTGGGTATTTGCCAGGCACTCCATGTATCAAAAGCTCTCTCGAGGGTATTGGTGTTTAGCTTATGAGATGTTACTCACCCCTTTTTTTTATCATTGAATGAAATTGGTTACTGAGAAAATATTAAATCTATATATTAGCTTTTAGTTGTTTCTCAGTCTCAGTACCCCGTTGGTGTGGGACAATTGTCTATATTCTGTTGATTATGTTGTAAATAAATGCTGATTGGCCAGTAACCAGGCAGGAAGTATAGGTGGGACAATCAGACAGGAAGTAGAGGTGGGTCAATGAGAACAGGAGAATTCTGGGAAGAGGAAAGCTCCCTCTGCAGTTGTGAGTCCAACACAGAAGAAGCAAGATGTGACCTGCCCCGCTGAAAAAGGTAATGAGCCATGTGGCTAACGTAGTCAAGAATAATGTGCTAATATAAGCCTGAGCTAATGGGCCAATCAGTTTATCATTAATATAGACCTCTGTGTGATTTCTTTGGGGCTAAACATCTGTGGAACCTGGTGAGAGGACAGAAACCAGGCAGGACAGAAACCCAGACAACACCCCATTCCATGTCCTCTGTGTCCTCTATGCCACTAGGGACAAACCCTGTAAACACTTCTCCTTCCCCAGCAGGTTTGCTAAGCTTTGCTTATGGAGTATGCTGGAGAGACCCTGTTGACATGATGGCCAGAACCTTCCTTTTTAGATTCTAGCTCTCATTCCCTTTTATTCACCAAGGAAGTCGATGGATTAGCTTGGAGGGGTTGGTGGACTTCTTGTCAGTGTAACTTCTTGTAACATTTTCCTCCCTCCTACTCCGGGACTGTTTCATTAGTAGCTCTGACCATACTCAAGTAGCTATTCTCTTAGCTGGTTGAGACACTTCTACAGACAGGCATATGCCCTATAGCAACTGTCTTCCCTGATAGTGCTCAGCTGTAAATGGGACATCAGCATCACTCTTTCTAAGACTCAGGCAATACTGTGGGAGAAGAGGCAGAAAGAAAGATTTTAGTCTTTCTTCCTTTACTTTTTTATTCTTTATATTTCTATATCCATAAGCTTCACTGTAACTGGAAGTTTCTCTTTTGCCCAATAGTTCTAGAATAGCCACTCAGATGCTTAATATTAATTACAAATTGTTGGACCTATTAATTCAGGCTTATTATTAAGTAGCTCTTACAACTTAAATTAACTCATTTCTACTAGTCTATATTTTTCTATGAGGCTCACATCTTGTTTCTCCCACAGCCTTTGAAATCTCCTTGACATTGCCTTCTTTTTCTCTTTGTCTTTGCTAGGATTTCTTGCTTGGCTCTATTCTGCCTGGCTATTGGCCAAATCAGCTTCTTTATTAACCAATGGTAATAAAAAATATTCACAACATACAGAAGGACATCATACATCATCACACTCCTAAAAAATAAGTGATACTAAACCACGTATTACCTGATGAACCTGGGAAAACCTACTTTTCCATGTTGGTTAAGAAGAATTTTCATCTTGTTCAGGTCAGTATGAGATTTTATCTAATTTCTGTTTGCATTTGATGTGCCGATCCTGACTATGGTGGAGAATGTGAAATGCCACTCGCGCAGAACTGTTATTAAAGCCCGGCTTCAGCGTTTTTTGAGAAATTAAACATCATTAGATGTCAAGAACTAAAAAAAGATGGAAGGTGAGTTTCAAAGACAAGAGTTTCAAATTAGAGATTAAGTTTTTTTCTTTTTAAATTCTCATAAAGATTCTATCTTTTAAATACAAAGTTGCTGGAGTAGGCAGATAACTTGAGAAGTCTGGAAAATATTATCTTGTAGGAAGTATTTTTTGAAAGGTGCATGTGTTGTCTTTACCTCAGTGGCTACACTGGTGACACCTGCTTATAGAGAGATCTATTGTGGGTTTATGGCATGTGTTATAAGAAGATTGGAAGTGATCTCTTTAAGTGATAGAATTACAGGATTTTCCTTTGTATTCTTTTTAAATATTTCTTTATTTAATGTACAATGGTGTTTTGCCTGTATATACTGTGTGTGAGGGTGCCAGATCCCCTGGAACTGGAGTTACAGACAGTTGTGATCTGACATTTGAGTGCTAGGAATTGAACCCTGGTCCTCTGGAAGAGCAGTCAGTGCTGGTCCAACTCTCCAGCCCCCTTTCATTTGTGTTTTAAAGTATTTCTTCAACAAACAGGTAGAATTTGTGTAAGTGTATACAGTAATATAAGTAAATAAAAAGATGGAACTGAAATTAAAAGTAAAGCTTTAATATTAAATTTAATTTTATGCTCTCTGACTTTTGAGTAGAGAGATTATCCAGAGAGACACTTTTTATTTCTAAAATCAGTATTTAAGTGGCTACTTTCCCCTCATATGAACAAGAACAGATTTTTATGAATGTGTCAGGATAGTATATAGTCCTGAAAATTCTTGAATTTTAGGGGTACTGTGAGAGGCACAATTCTGGGGATCATCAGCTACATATCTCTTATTTGGATGGTGGCTGCATGGGTTAAGAAATGTGTAGCTGCGGTGGTCTATCTATACATTGATTTACTTCAAGAACAATTAATGTTGTCAAGGATGTGGAGGCCCTGGAGACACTTTCAAACTGCTTTATAACTTAGTATGTTAAGTCAGTTTTTCTAAGAGATATATTAACTTTGACACTTAACCTGCTGTCCAAATAAAACAAATTACTTCTCGGAACAATTTTTCAAATTTTGAAAAAGGTCAGGGTCATTTATTTGATTTTTTTTATAAACTGAGACTCCGGACACTCAGCTAAAGGAAGGTCATTAACATAAATTGATTTAGAATTGCTTAAAATGATTGATATATATGCTTGGTTCTTGGCCAGATCCTGAGTGAAATACTTTAAACTGGATTTCTGATTTTAGTCTTCAGGATACATACCGGACATGATTCCACACATGCTGGTGCTATGCATTCCCAATTCTAGTTCACAAGGCTTTGAGAGTAAAAATGCCCATGGCTTCTTTTTCAGAAAATGAAGGGTCCCTCCTAAGACCCTGTGCTTAGAGTTTCTTTGAGTTGTTTGCTCTCATGAACCTGCTCATATACAGAAATCTGTCTGCACTGTGGGAAGGGCCCTGGACTGAACCCAGTACCCAATGTATGGGCAGGGCTGTGTCAACTGCTACTGAACTCAGTCCCCAGCGTAGGGACAGGGCTGTGTCACCTGCTAGTGCTTGCCTAGTCCTTGGTTTCTCTGCTTAACTTTCTGGTCTGTGAAGGCAACATGGGAATACCTGTTTGCACTAATTTCTATGGCAGATGTACCACTGCTATAGACTACCTGTCTTACAAATACATCATCTTACAGTTCATAGATCAGAGTTATGGTTACTTGGGGACCTGATTCTTTCTCGTGTTCTTGGAGATTATTTGTGCCCATTGGCTTTGACCTCAGTTCTGTCTTCAAAGCCATCAGTGTGACATCTTTCTGTCACTTTTGTCATCACAGTCCAATACAGTGAGTCCTACTTGAACACAATGCTTGCTCTTATAAAAAGGGTAATCTGGACTGAGATAGCAGATGTTCGTCTAGACAGAATGCATGTAAGGGAGATGATGAAAATGTCACAGAAGCTACTGAACGGTGAAGACCCCAGAAAACCTTCAGAAGCTAGTTAGAAGCAGGGGACAGATTCTCCTCTGTGGTCCTTGGAAAGGAATCGACTTGTCTGGTTTTATGCTCAGACTTCTTGTCCCAGAAATGATGGATGAATTTCTGTGGTATGGTAACAATCTTATCACTTTGTTCCAGCAGATGTTTATGTCACTGTAGTCATAAAATTTCCAAAGTTGACGCTTGTTAGAGACTGAGAGACTAGTCCGTCTTTGGAGACTTCTACTTGTTTTTATGGGTTCCTCTACCTTAGCCTCTCTTATCTCACATCTAACCTTCAGACTGTTTTGTCTGTTGACCCTAAATTCTAGTATCATATTTGCAGAGGCAAATAACTTCAAAGTCTTCTGAAATCCCTGAAATTATATCTCTTTCTATATGTATAATTATATACTCATGTGTGTATTTATGAGTCATAGATATATATTTTCAAAAGCCTTTTCCACTAATCTTGGGATTTCCTCTTAATTTTTCAAAGCAGTATTTTTTTGAGTAGCAGTAGTTTTTTTTAAATTTAATGATATACTATATATATGTATATATATATACACACACATATACATACTTTGCCTGCTTGTATGTATGTATGAGGCCATCAGATCCCCTAGAACAGTACTGACAGACAATTGTTAGTTGCCATGTTGGTGTTGGGAATTGAACCCAAGTCCTGTTGAAGAGCAGCCAGTGCTCCCAACTCTCCAGTCCCTTTATTGATTTTTTTTAAATGATTATAGCTTGTATGTTTTTGGATCTGGTCTAGGCAATCTTTGTTCTAGTCATCAGGATGCTATCTGTCTATCTATCTATCTATCATGTATACATACATGCATGTATGTATGTATGTATATATGTATCTTTCTATCTGTTTATCTACCTATCACATATTAGAGCATATGGAGGAGTAAGTGTTAGTGACTAAGAACTGTCTTCTATTTTGTTCCAATAAAGGTTCAGTTTGTTTGGTACAATTTGCCCAAATAACCCATCTTTTTTTATTCAACTGGCTTAGTATCTGTGTTGATGATCTCTTCCCATATGTAAGTGAGCTTGCACCTGAACTCTGTTCTGTTCTACTTATTTACTTGCCTGTCACTAGAACAATTTAAGACAGGAAATGAAGGTATTCTTTTCCAAAACAGTTTTTATTACCCTGGATCCTTTAAACTTACATAAAAAATTTTAAAATGAGTTAGTATTTTTTAAATTTTTTTTTGTTTTCAATACATCCTGACTGTAGTTTCTCTTCTCCATTATTCCCAGGCCCCCCCACCTCCACTCTCCCCCAGATCCACTCCTCCTTTGTCTCCCTTCAGATAATGACAGTCTTCTCAGGGATATTGACTGAGTGCAGCCTAATGATACAATAAGACTAGGCAAAACCCCTCATATCAAGGCCGGATAAGGCTACCCAGTAGGAGGGAAAGGGCCGCAAGAGCAGGCAAAAGAGTTAGAGAGAACCCCATTCCCACTATTAGGAGTCCCACAAAAATATCAAGCTAACAACCACAGCATATATGCAGAGAACCTAGCATGGACTCACACAAGTTTCACAACTGCCGCTTCAATCTCCCTGAGCCCCCTTGAGCCCTGCTTAGTTGATTCTGTGGGCCATGCTCTCCTGATGTTCTTGATCCCTATGGCTTCTAAAATGAATTAGACAGTTCTTAAAACAAGCCCCCCTGATAGTCTGTTTTGTTTTGAACTGGATATACATACAGAGAAGTTTGGAAAGTATGATTTCCCAATACTGATGATCCTTCTGTTGGGTGGTCATGGCATCTCTAATCATTATGGTCCTCTTTAAGTTTCCTTTGGAAGTGTTTCATAGGATGGCTGCAGTGGTGCATGCTGTAATCCATCTCACATTAGATTGAAGTAAGAGAATTGAGTGTTTGAGGCCAGTTTAGGCTGCATAGTCATATTCTATTTCAAAACAAAATCCTAAGAAGGTCTGATATGTATAATTTAAATGTAGATGTTTCATTACAACCATTTTATAGATTTCTCTGTAGCTTTATAGCTCATCTTGGAACTAGCTCTTGTAGACCAGGCCGGCCTTGAACTCACAGAGATCTGCTGCTTC
The DNA here is from genome assembly GCA_028555095.1 of Dicrostonyx torquatus. Taxonomy (NCBI): domain Eukaryota; kingdom Metazoa; phylum Chordata; class Mammalia; order Rodentia; family Cricetidae; genus Dicrostonyx; species Dicrostonyx torquatus. The sequence goes on along the minus strand of JAQHUG010000042.1, from coordinate 4,554,577 downwards.
TGCCTCCTGAGTGCTGGGATTAAAGGCATGCGCCACCCCTGCTCAGCCCAGATTTCAATTTTTTTAAACAGTTCTGCATATGATTATTTTGCTTCCATGTGGGTTTGAGCACCACATGTGTGCCTGGTGCCCATGGAGGCCAGAAGAGGTCTTTTAACTTCCTGGAGATGGAGTTATAGATGGCTGTGAGCTGCCATGTATGTTCTGAGAATTAAAACCAGGTCTTCTAGAAGAGTAGAAATATTCTTAGTCACTGAGTCATCTCTCAGTGGTTTAGTGCTTGTGAACTATTATAAGTCACATTTAAAAATATTTTCTAATTGTTGTTAGTGTATAAAAATAAACTTTTTGTATATTGACCTTGAAGCCTACAACTTTGATAAACTCATTTGTTTTTCCCAGCCATTTTAAAAATAAAAATTGCTTCACAAAATCTAGAACATAGATACTACTGTATCTATGCTGGTTAGGACTTGGAGCCACAAGAGATTTCAATGATTACTGGTAGGAAGACCAAATGGTACAAGCACTTTGGAAGACACTTTGGTGGTTCCTCATAAAGTCAAAAGTAGGATTCCTATACCACCCAGCAGTATGCTTCCAGTTATTTATCCCCCAAAGTATATAAGGATGTTCTGGAACCAGAAAAATGGTCATTGTTTTCCAGGGTTTTGGCGAGGGGAACACGAGCACTTTTTAGAGCGGGAAGGGGGACTGATAAGGGACTGTAATGGTGACTACATCACAGTATGCTTCTGTTAAAAAACAAGGAACTATTTAACACAAAGGATACATGTTAATGTAAACTTCGGACTGTAGTTAATATTAATAAAAGTAGCAATATTGCTCCAATTGTAATAAATGCATTACATAATTTGAAGTTGTTAGTTATGTGTGAGGGATTGAGAGTTAAGTAGGAAATTTCCACACTTGGTGTTTGCCTTAGATGGTGCTGTGACTACTACATACCTGTTGTAAATAGCTCAAGGAGGAATGGCCTATTTTAGTTCATAGTTTCAGAGATTTGGTCCACAGTAGCTTGAGATCCTTGCTGTGGGTTCTGTAAAAGTGGACTATCATGGTGAAGTGATATCATGCATAGTGGGGCAGAACCACTTATGATGCTGTGAAGAGAGCCAGAGAGGGAGAGACCAAGGATAAGATAGACCCTTCATAGGCACACCCTGGCAGCCTACTTCCTCTGAGTGTCCACTGATTCATTACTCAATTAATGGATTGGAATAATGCATGGCTAAAATTGTGTGTGGTCCAATCACTGCCTTCAATTCAGGTCTTGATTTTTATTGTGGACCAAGCCTTTAAGCACATGAGCCTTTTAGGAAGATAAACCATAATGAGCCCCCATCTGTTTGTTCTGTCTGTCTGTGTAAGTTGTCTTCTGAATGTACCAGGGTCTCTATATACGTTCAAATAATGATGGTAAACATATATAAACACTTATACGTTCCTGTCCTTAGGAGAAAATTATCCCGATGTTTTCTATCCTTTATTATGCTAATATTATGAATTACATTGATTAGATTTATTTACATTTATTTAATCTCGTATTGTTGACAGAAGTCTCTTTTAGTAATTTTAGTTTATTTCTGGTTTTTATTTGCCATGAATTTGTTGAGGATTTTTAATTTGTTCTTTTTTTATTTAAAATATTTTTCATCAATATTTTTTGATCATATTTTCCCCTCTCCCAACTTCTCTCAGATCCTCTCTGCTTCTCAACCAACCCAAATTTATGTTCTCTCTCAACAAACAAACAAACCAGTTAGACCAGAAAGAGGCCAAACAAAACCTCTCAACAAACAAGCCAGTAAGACCAGAAAAAGACCAAACAAAACAAAACAAAAAGTTCACAAAAAAAGATAGAGAGTTTGTTTCTTGTTGTCCAATTACTCCTAATTACAGAAATTATACAAAGGCAGGAAAAAATGAATGCAGGGCTCTCCTGTGGGTATCTATAGTTGGCTTAGTTTTTTAAAGTCATACCTTATTGTAATGGTTTATTTTTAAAAGCTATAGAAAATAATAAAGCAAAAATACTTTGCTGGCACTAGTTATTAGTTGTTAAAATGAGAATAAGTTTAAATATTATAATAAAATATTTTTATTATGATAATTTTAAAAGATATAGAAGAGGGTTGAAGGGGAGGGGAGAGGCAGGGAGCGGAGCAGAGAAAAATGTAGCGCTCAATAAAAATCAATAAAAAAGATATAGAAAGGGCGAGTGATATTAAAATCATTCTTGCTTTCCCCTCCCCCTGTATTTAGTATTGTTCATGTTTAGTGAGGCATCAATTTTTCCTTTTCAAACAATTCCAAAAGCCAATATAAAAAGCAATAGGCTACAACAATGATTAATAAACAAAAAAAAATACATAAAGGAAGGGACTGCTCCTGATTTCAGTTTTACACTTCTGTTGCCCACCATGGGTAGATACCCTTTGGAATTTCACATGAGTAGCCTTCATCTCTTGTAATTTCTCCCTTCATATACATGAGCATCCATTTACTCCCAGCAGTATTTATTGTTTTTCAATATAGAAGAGATCATTTCCATGAAGTACTTTGGATTTGAAGGACACATTATAGAAAAGGGAAACCATCAAGCAATCAATGATTAACTTTTCATTGTGATGGACGCTAATGACTTTGGGAAATATTTATATTTAATGGAGTGTGATGTTTCATTTCTAAATTGATCTTTGGTTTGTAGATAAAATAATATTTCACTTTTGGATATTGTTCTTTCTTTCAAGAGCTTAAATTCTCTGAAATTTATTTTTTCATTTATTTTCATCACAACTCTGTGATGCAGACAAGAAGGGGTAGATATAACTTAATGATTAACATTCAAAAATATTTTTTAGAAATTTTATTTGAAAGTTGAGAGAATATGTCTTATTGTAGCTTTCTAGAGCTGTAAAAGATAGTAAAACATAAGTTTATACTGCAGGAATCCCTTTCTCTTGAAAATTTATATATTGATGCCTATAACCCCTGGGATGGAAAAAAATGAAATACATAAAAATATTTTGTGCTTAGTTTTATGGCTGTAGATGGTGTAATATGTCACCATACCTCTTAAAGTCAAGCATTTTTTGCTTTTGTCTAAAAACTGAAAACATGAAAGACCTTAAATATATGCCTTGGAGAGAGTGGTACAGAGAAGAATGCTAGCAGAATTGATGAAGTCCTGGTAGTTATGAATAAGAATAACCATTAATAATCACTAGTTTATGATAAGTGAAAAACTCGTACTTTTCAATGAAAAGTTTTGAAATTTTCTTTAATTGAAGAATATGTTCTGAAGTATTATAGTATTAATTTATTTTGTAGACATTATAAATTTATTTATTTTCTTATATTTCTTAGTATTTTTTGCTTTAAAATTTAAATCTATAATACTGTGATAAATAAATACATTTTAAAAAAGAAGTAAGTCTTTGTGAGCTATTAAAACTCTAAAGAGGACTGCAAGACAGATAGTATATTTATTAAACTATGGCATGAAAGAAATTTTAGTTGCTATGCTGTTACATTACTGTCCTAGAATTTCTTACATATTTAAAGTAGGAGATTAACACTTCGGTGGATTTTGTGGAGCAGACAAAAGCTCCCTGAGACATCTTTGCAATCAACAGAACCTCAGATATTATAAACTAAAATCTAACAAACAGTTAATAATGAACGTATCACAGTTCATGGAACACAGCATCCAGCAGGAATAGTGTGAGATTTTACAGAAGGCTGAGATGAGCGTGGCTTTGAAAGAGGTATGATTAAAGAGTCTCGATATCTAGGACGCAGAAGGAACTGATTATCTTATGTTCTGGGTGCTAGGGTTTCATATCAGTGCTGATTAGGTGAACTGTCTGGGATCCCTCTTAGGAGAGTGGAGTAAGGGGAACGTGTGGGGACAGTTGAGGAGGCTCTTCCTCATTTACCGTCTGCTAAGAGAATGCTGAGATTTTTGTGGTTTACGTGGTCACTCTTTTTCTTGCTTCCTTATGTGGGCATAGCCATCGTATTTATTATGTTTTATGCATTATGGCATCATGTTTTAACCAAGGCAGCTCTGAGTGAAGATGATGCAATATGTCCTTGAAGGAAAGAGCGCTTCTGCTCATTCTCCTTGCTGCTCTTGTAAGAGATATAGACAATACATTAGCTCAGGTTTCTGTCTCATGCAGCTAAACCCACACTATTACTACGAATACAGCTTGATTTATGAAAGTAGAGTACTGTACATCTGAGATACCAAAGCGGATGGATTTGTCTGATTGTTTATGGAAGTAGACATTGTAGTATGTAATGGTAGTACCATATTATTGATTTGTTTTAGAGATTGTATTTTAATTACAACATTTTCCCTTTCCCTTTCCTCCCTCCAAACCCTCCCAACTCTCCCTCCCTGTGCTACTTCAAACGTATGGCCTCTTTTTTCATCAATTGTTACTGCATGCATATATGTATTTGTATATACAAATGTATTCCCAAATATTGTTCAGTCCTTATTTTGTTACATGTAGGTATGTTTTCAAGGCTGGCCATTTGACACTGGACAGCCAATTAGTGCACTCTTCCCTGGGGAGGGTCACTTCTCCCACTCTTAGCTTTACTTAGCTGCCTATAGTCCTTTGTGTAAGGTAAAGGCTTGGTGGGCTTTTCCTCATGTGGTTTGGCATGTGTGTCAGTATCCTTCTTGTGTAGCTCACGTTTAGGTGCTCAAGACTTTGCTGGTATAACTTCTGGTGTCACTAGGAGACACAGCTCACAGCAAAATTCCTGATCCTCTGACTTTCACAGGTTTTTCTGCCACACCCTCCTCTACAATGTTCTTTGAGCCAAAGGTGTGAGAGTGTTTTGTAGATGTATTAGGACTAGTTAGGATTGGTTATGGTTTTCTGTAGTGGTCTCAATCTGTTGCAAAGAGAAGGTAACATCTTTTAAATTTTGTGGTGAAGGGGGCGAGCATGCCTCTGATTACAGGTAGATTAAGTGTAGATTACAGGTAGAGTTAAGTGATCTTGGGGCTCCTGAGGAAGAAGATGTAAAAACTCGATGTCTAGTGGCAGCTTTTGCTTCTTTTGAAAAACTTTACAAGGGAAAGGAATGTTCTAGAAGGAGCACAGACCACTGTAATTTAAATGCTTAGAAACAATGTGTTGGTGAAATCTGCTATGTTTAACCCTTGAACACTGAAGCAATACAAAGCTAGCAGACTTTTGAGTGAACATGACACTTGTTCACACATCAGGTCAGCAATTGCCTGTGTTGCTTCAAATCTTGAAAACACCATGCAAATCCCCAAAGATACATTGATGGGAAGTAGGTTGTTAGGGTGTGAGGCCTCATTTTCAATGTTTCTCTGGATGGTAGAGGTAAAAAATATCTTCCCTCTATGTAGGCAAAACAAGAGAAAATGGATACTTAGACTGCAAATACAAGGTCTTCAAGATTCCATAATAGACACAGATATGAGCCCTTGGAGTTCTTACAATATGGGCCCGTGGTAACTCAGTGGATTTTACTGGGTATGTTGGGTAAGCAGCTTGTCTTTTGTTTTTAAAAAATCTGGTATATGGCTAGACCATATCTGGACATTTTATTACAAGGAAAAAAAAGGATTTCAGACTATAATTGGATATAGTCTTTTGGTTCTGTCCTTAGGGTTCTGTGTTGTATATATTGGAAGACTTGTGCTGTGTCACTCAAAGAAATCCTTTTGAGGGTGCTTCTTCAGCAAGAAGTGCAGTCAGTTGGCAATACAAGCTGCAGTGCCTGAGATGAGTTAAAGCATTGAACAGAGAGGTGTTGCACTCCCTCTGGGCACCTTTAACTAATGACTAAGTGTGATTGGGATTCTATTTCCCAGGAACTCAACAAAGGACAGTTTTTACTCTGTCACCATCTGAGACGGTTTTCATAGCGAACCACAATCTGTATTCTTTACACCCAAGCTTCTTTCCTTCCTTTCCTGTCACAGGTCGTCAGGAGGGAAACAATAATCACAATGGAAGCTATTCAATTAGCAAAAGACATTGGTCCTTCTTGTAAGAGTCACAATAGCTCATAATTATCTCTGTTAGCTAATGATGATGCCTGGGTTTCCTGGTCTCCATGCACTCTGTCTTCCATGTTTTCCTGTGACAGGTTCACCCAGGACATCTTGTACCCATTTAACTCTTCCTGAACTGCTAATTCCTGGTAATCTGAACTCATGCAGGCACACGTTTGTACTTCTCATTGTGCAACCAAGTAACACGCCAGCAGTACGGTTGTTCCTGGTGAGGTGCCATGCTGGCAACTCTGCACCATCCACTGGAAAATTTTTATTCTTACATTTCACCAAGTGCCTTTGCTTTATCCTCAAGTTCCTCTAAATCCAAGTCATATTTATTTTGTTAATTTTCCTCTTCTCAGGTTGATGGGAATTTCACCGCCTATTTTCTGATTCCAGTCTTCAAGAGCACTTCCAAGTTCAAGTGCATGGCTGTCACTCAGGAATTTCAATCCGTTCCTCTTTGGGATTGGAATCACTATTTCGGGACCCAATACCTTCCATCCTTGTTTTCATAGAACATTATCCCATTTTCTTGTACTGCATTTCCAACCCTAAGAAATGGTACACTTAAGGTAAACTTGAGTCCTTACATGTTACAAAACATCTTTATTAGAATCCTTTCAGTGCCTATAAGGCTGCCTATAGGAACCTTAAAAGTAATTTTGGAAACCAGAAGGTTTTTCTTCACCGACTTTCTCTTCCTATGACTTGACAAGAGGATGAAAGCCTTTGGCTTTTACTTCTTTGCAGGTGAACTGTCTTTTCAGCTGTCTGTCGGATCCTTTCTGTGTTCTCGGAGATGTAGAATTTTCCAGGCTGCGTACCCTTCCTAGAACAGACAGATTCATTTAAGCCTGAAGCCCACACATCCCTGAAGGGATAGATATGTCTGTTAGTCCTTCTGTGAATGCCTTTTTCTCCTTCCTTTGTTCTTCTGCATTATTTGGATATAAACATCTTAGAATAGTCCTTTGAATCTTTGACATTTTTTCTATTTCAGGCTTCCTTTCTGTAATTGAGATTTCTTTAGCTATATTTTACATTTCCCATTAGATTTATTTTGACAATAATATTTTAATATCCAAAAGCTTTTTTACTTATCTGAAAGTTCTTCTTTATAGTATGTGATATTTATTTTATGGATGCAGTATCTTACTGACAATTATTCATTACAGATGAAAACGGTCATATGGTCATGGAATATGATATATATGTATTATAAATGTGTATATAATAAATGCTATACCTGTCACTGTAGCCAGGCGGCCCTTGGATTTCCTTTACCATGTTTTACTATTTCCTGGATTGAACTTCATGAATAAATGTGTGCTCGAAGTGTTTGTAAATTGTTTCTTTTGATTTACCAAATTTGCTTATTTACTTTCAGCGTCCACACTTGATTATTTGTAGCTGGCAAGTTATAAGTTAATAAAAGTAATATTATTATGCTAATGAAGCCCCAGCCCAAAAGAAGATAAACGTGTGCTCTGCCATATTAAGTGAACAGAATCCTGATGAGACTTTTTTATTAGTATGTGTATTGTGCTACTTTATTAATTCATGCTTAGTTTTTTAGCATATAGATATTTATTGCGTGTTATGTTTCTAAAAGTAAAAGTTAAAACTTGTAATTCAAAAGCTGAAGTAAGTTTATTACTTCAGGTTAGTCAATCCAGCTGCTTCATTCAGAGTCACAAGGGACTTGTGCTCAGATGGGCCCTGTGCTTGTCTTAATGTCATCCTAAGATTGTCTTTAATATATTCATAATCTTGTCTTTGAATTTAAGTTATATGAGTGCAATATGGAGGGGCAATGGAAAAGGAACAAGAGCAGAGGAGACATAGGGTGCCCCAGGCGTGGTGGTGTAGCAATTGTGAAGCTAGGCTGGGAGGTGATTGGTGCCTTGTCATAAACAAACTGTGCTGGTAAGATTTTCTTTCATTTTTTTTTTTTATTTTGACATCAGCTAACATCATTTGGGAAGAAGAAACCTCAACTGAGAAAACTCTTCCATCATACTGGCCAGTGGGCAAGTCTGTGGGGTATTTTCATGATTAATAATTGATGTAGGAGTGTCTAGCCCACTCTGTGGTGCAGGTTGTCCCTGGCTGTACAAGAAAGAAAGTTTTGCAAGCCATGATGAGTAAACCAATAAGTAGTTTCTCCATGCCTTTGCTTCAGTTCCTGCCTCCAGGTCCCTGACTTGACCTCCTGCCCCAATGTCTGTTTATGATGAACTGTAAGCTATAAAACGAGGTAAAGCTATATTGGTCAGTGTTCTCTAAAGGAACAGAACTGATAGATGAATGTATATGCACATGTGCATATACATATGTAAATTTATTACAGTGGCTTATAGGTTGTGGTCCAACTATTCGAAGAACAGCTGTCTTCTGATGTAGAGTCCAAAAATTCAGTAGTTTTTCAGTCTAGAGGCTGGATGTCTCAACTGGTCTTGAGTATATATTGGGATCCTGAAGACATAGATTCTAATACTAGAGAAAGAAAGGACTTGCCAATGAGGGTGAGGGCAAGTAGGCAAGGAGCAAAAGCTTCTTTCCATTTGTCATTTATAAAGATGGCCACTAGAAGGTGCGGTCCAGATCTTAGGCGGGTCTTCCTATCTCATATGATCTGGATTTAAGTTGGTTCTTCCTGCCTCAAATGATCCAAGTAACTAAAAATCCCTCCCCAGTGTGTTCAGTGGCTTGGATTTTCAGTTAATTCCAGATGCAGTCAAGTTAACAACTGAGAATAGCTATAGTAGTTAGAAAACCTATCCCTCAAGTTGCTATAGAAATAAAACTGGGACACAAGCAAAGAAACAAAAAATGCGTTCATTTTTTCCCCCACATCAGTTCAGATATTCAAATATTGCAAGGCTCCATGAGTACAAAATTCCAGTGTATGTATCTGAATCATGAGGGTTCAGTGAGGAACACGCAATTAAAGGAAAATTCTTATGTCTGTGGCTGAATAACTGGGGTGCCCACAGCCACAAGCAGTTCTGAGAGGCTACAGAGCTTGCTTTGAATAAAGAAACTTGGTGGCATGCATGAGTATGGATAACGTACAATTCCTTGTTATTTTTTTGCTTCTCCCTATCTACCAACGACTTGTGTAGGAAATACTAAACAGGCCAGCCACCGCTCCTTTCTTGTTCAGCCTCCCTTATTCATGACTGAGAAAACGCAGAATGCTGTTAGAATGTTCTGGTTGCCAGCGTGAGTTAGTTTTGGGCGCCCCTACTCTGCTTCTACAGGCTGCATCTCTGTGTGTGGACTACGAAACACAAGTTGTAGACTTTTTATGACTGCACGTGCTGTGTAACTGTCTTCCACGCTCATCACACAGCATGAGAGGTCCAGCGTGTGCTAGTCATTTTATACTTGTGAGCAAGGTCCCCGACTTGTGAGCACAGAAAGCACTGTAACATGTCAGGAGAGTTATGGTGGAAGAAAAGATTTCATAATGTAGGAACTTCAGTGGCACCGTTTCCTGAATGTTTTGAACAAGGGACCCCATGCTTTCTTTCTAAAGCAGGCTTTTTCTGGTTATCTATATTGACCTCTGCTCATATCAACATTTCCTGGGCAACAAAGCCTGATCCTTATTAACAAAAGTCTGGAATTAAGTTGGCTTTGCAATTTTCCTTTTTGAGAGACATCATAGAATACTGTCTAATCTTGCTTATAGATAATTAATTGTGCTAAGCGGTGAGCCCAGGGCAAATAAGCATGCTTAAAAGGTAAGAGTGAAAGGGAAGAGGCAGTAGACCTATTATTCCATTTCAAAGGCTGAGGTTTTTAAAATTGAGACAAGCTTTTATTGTGTTGCCCAGACCAGCCTTGAACTTCTGACCGCAGTCTCTCTGCCTAACCTATTGATTACTTGGGATTGCAGTCAACGTTACCATAGCAAGTGCGTGTAATGATCGTAAGAGAGTAAATTAAGATTCTGTGGAATAGGTGAAAATTCTGATTATCAGTTGAGGCTATCTTCCCTCCTTCATAAAAACTGTCTGAAAACATGTTAAGAAGGTTATGGAATCTAGTTCTTCCCCCAGGATTTTGCCACAGAAATGCAGACTAAGAGGTGGCTGGAGTCATAAAAGGAGAGGTGGAACTGAGTGAGTATCTTTTTTTTTTTTAACATTTAAAAAATGTTAAAATCTAGGAGCACGTGTTCACATGAAGTTCACGGTCTAATCCTGAAATACCTGATGAAACTTGTGCAGAATTCATTCCCTCTTTGTAGTTTTAAAAATAGAGCTGGCTATATTTGAAGTAATTCTGAGAGATAATATGCTATAAAAGGAAATAACAGCCAAGATCAAAGCCATTGACAGGAGAGACAGGAAAGATTAAGGCTCCCATAACAGCTGAGAGGAAGTTTCATGAGTCTCAGGGAAGTTTTCCTCTTTATTACTTTTCTCGCTAGCATAAGAACCTGACTCACAGCACCCCATTGTATGGTATTCATTTTCCTTCAGAAATGCACCTATTCCAACAGCCTGTGACGTAATTGAAAACGGGTAACTGCCGCTAGGTGGCACTGGTCACCAATGTTTCTTTGAAGGATGGTGCCTGAGAATAAAGGACTTTAGGAAAATAATTGAGGAGTCAAGAAAATCAGCTTTGTTTAAACCTTACACATGCACAAGCATTTTTAATTTAGACACTGGAGTGATATGACTATGTGGGTTTGGCACATGGATAAAGTCAGGGATTAGAAGAAAGGTCAGACACCTATAGTAAGGAAAAAAATGACTTTGCCTTTTCAAGTTACTGTCACTTCCCCTTAGGTTTGTCTTACTATTGATAATTGTCATCTATTACAGTGTGCTATTGCTAATGTGTTCTTAATTTTCACCCAGAGTCTGGGAGGGGTCTGGACTCAATGAGACATGGAGATATTTTAAATAGTTTTTAATATTAAAAATTTTTTTTTTAGCCCGATTGCTCTTGTAACTTGTTTAATATGCTGGAAAATAAGCAAGAAACAGCCTTTTTATGGTTAAAAGACATTAGGAATTTAAAATGTTGAGTGCATACCTTACAATTTTTAGCCTTTTAAACGTCTCTTGAGATATAGAAATATTATTCTTCATTAACTTGGTTTCCATAGGTGAAATGTGGAGCTTCAAAAACAAAGAAGATGGTTGGAATTTTATATCGTTGACATCAGCATTGTATGAAAGAAAGAGAATTACTAGTGGGAAAAGTTTTCTTTGTGTGTGTGTGTGTGTGTGTGTGTGCTCGCGTGAGTAGGCACTCGTGTGGTATTCATGTATGTGTGTTAGTGATGTTGATAAAGGGAATCTTCCTTGATTGTTCTTCCACCTTATTCTTTGAGGCAACTTCTCTCAGTCAGGGTCAGAGCACACCAGTCCTGTGAGAAGATAGCTAGCTTGCTTCAGGAGGCCCCTTCTCTGCCTTCTGAGGCTGGAGGTACAGGTGAGCTGCTGAGCCCACTGGACAGTTAGTGTGTTCTAGGGCACTGAACTTGTTTCTGTTGCTCTTGTGCTGAATACTTTAAGTGCTGAGCCATCTGCCTAAGTCCCCTGAAAGCATTTGATGTCTGCTAATCATCATGCCTCCCCTGAGAGCTCATAGAGAGCCTCCTATTTCATAATAATCATAATAATAACCAGCACTATCAAATTCATACTGATCCGGGCAAGCACACCAGAAGGCAGCTACTATCACTCCCATTTTAAACAAAGAAAATGCAGCATGTGAGTGTTAAGAAAGATGCTAAGGCCATGTACTTAGGATGTGGACGTAGAATCTGAGCTCAGACAGTCTGTTTACATATTATATAGCTTCATTCTGCTTTTCTCTGTCTCATATTTAGAGTCAAATTTCTACTGTAATTAAATGATGTTATATTTTGATAGTGTAGATGATATAGCACAATTAAATGATGTTGCTTCTTGTCTTTGTTTTTAATCTATAATTCATAATTTTAAAAATGAGAGTAAGTGAAATTATCCTGTTAACATTTGTCAAGACATGGAGAATTTATTACATGTTACCTGGCTTCTGTGAGAAATCTAAGATTCTTTATTGGATTTTGCACTAGAAATGAAATTGGTATTTAGTGTCGAGGCTGAGGCACTGAATTTTGCTGCACTGAAATGCCAGGCAGGAAGGTGCTGCCTCTTGCTTCTCCGTGGAGCAGAGCTGTACACAGTTTTATGTGATTGACACCAAACAGCAGTAGGCATGTCTGAAGGCAGCACTGAATCCTGAGGGAAGGCTGCTGCTGACCATCTGCTGTAGGGAGGAAAATATGGGATCCATGGAAGGGAAAGATGGAGAGGTTCAACCAATGTCCACTGGTTTGATATTATTCAGTTCTAAATTATTTAGAGATGATCATTTTTATGCCACTTTATCTCTCAGGAAGCTTTGCTTCTCATGATTAGCCAGTCTTCAGCTTCCTTCCAAGCTTTAGCAGCCACATTTATGGGTATTAATGAGGCACCCTGAGAAAGGGAGGGTGAGATTGTACTGAAGAAATGGCATTTCCGTTACAGTGATGCAACACATACTTCCAAGCATACGCCATCAATTCTCCAAACTATGGCAGTGAATAATTTGTTATATTTCAGAACCTCACAAAATTCCCTAGCCAAAGAATAATTCTTAATGCAATACAACATGTGGTGTGGCAAATAACTTTGCAGTTAAGAAATAACTTAAGTAAATCTCTTAGCACACTTTGAAAGGAATTTTTCAGTACTACTATTTATATATGTGCATAATAACATAATTGTTCTTCCTATCATCTTATTTTGGGATATAACCCTTTAAGTGAGCAGAAGATATAAAAAGCTAATTTTCAATAGAAGTGATTTTTTAAAAGAAAAGATAATGGGTGTAAAATTTTAGATTGTTGCTCAAGGTCACAAGTGCAAGTAAAGAGACTTTTTAAAAAATAAAATTGGCAGTAAAATGATTTAATTTAGTGATAGATGTCATAAGAAAGTGGCATTAATAATCTTTAAAAAATTAAATGAAAATATAACTACATAGTTTTCCCCTCCCTCTCCTTCATCCTGTCCCTACAACCCCCTCCCAGGTTCATGATCTCTTTTTTAAAAAAACATTGTTATTCCATATACATATAAATGAATAAACATTTAAGAATAGCTTAGAGTCCATTCAGTGTCTCCTGTATCCATCTTTCTACAGCTGACCACTTGGTAGAAGATTACCAGTTAGGCAGCTCCTCCCTAGGGAGGACTAATTCTCCCTCTCTTAGCAGTTATTAAAAACTAGGGATGGAACTTGGTGAAGTTTCCACCACCTACATCGAAATGTCAGCTGGTGCTGGAATTGTCTAGGTCTTGTTTAGATAGCTGTGTTGTTGTGATTTCATGTGTATAGCTTTCCTGGTCCTTTGGCTCTTACAGTCATTCTGCCCCCTCTTCTGAGTGCAGAAGTCATTTGTAGATGTATCTATCAGTTGTGGGTGGATGAGTATTTCACAGTTAGGTGTTCTCTGCATTTTTTGACAAGTTATGGATTTCTGTAATGATCTATTACTGCAAAAAGATTTCTTTGATGAGGGGTGATATCTACACTTCTCTGTGCATATAAGGATATGTGTTTAGAATGCAGTTAGAGGCTATACAGGTTTAGAAAAGTGGCAGTAGTAGGTCCTCTCCTAAGGTCCAAGATATAAGTGATGCTATTGCGCTGTTAGGGGTGTCTTGCCATGCTGGTCATTGCACTTCATAGGTATCACAGGAGGGCAGGACTTCTTTTCTGTAGCAGCTTGCATGTCACCTTCCAAAGGTGTGGAAGGTAGTCCTCAGGGAGGTGTTTGCAGCTTAAATCCTCTGAGTTCTATGTGGAGAATGCATGGTGTCTTTATCAATAAAGATGTGACTTCAAGTCCTGGAAGGAGAACTATCAATAGCCTGACTGACAGCTCAAAAGTAGTATCTTTAATGTCTGGCTCGGGATTTTTGATAGTTTATGACTCATGGAGGGGGGAGCACTTCTATACTATTTTGACCATTGTAGCATTGCAATATGTTAGGTAGTTTAATGCTTTAATTTCTTTATTTTCTCATAATTTTTCTTTTTCTGTTTGAGAAACTTTATAGCTCTGTACAAATTTTAAAACCATTGTTATCTATAAATATGTCATGGTATTTTGATGCGAATTATATTTCATTTGTAGATTGCTTTTGGTAGGATGGATGTTTTTAGGAATGTTAAGTGTTGCAATATCAAAACATAGGGCCTCTTTCCAGTTATTTGTGTTTCCTTTCCTATCTTTCAGCAATGTTTCGTAGTTTCAGTGTTCACAGCTTTTTGTTTAGTTTGCTCAAATGTACTCTATTCCTTTTTGAATATTTTATTCTTTTTCCATATGGCCGTGGATAGAATTATCCTCTTGATGTCTTTTTACCACTATTTATTGTAAACAGGTAGAAATGCAACTGGTTTAAAAAATGCTTACTGTGTATTCTGCACATTTACTGACCTTTAAAATTCGTTTTATAGGTGTCTTTTTTATTATGTGAAAGTTTTAGGCTTATTTAGCATATACATGAACAAGGATCATTTGGCTTCTTTCTTTCCAACTTGGATGCCTTAATTTTTTTTTTTT
>JAQHUG010000042.1:4483815-4498119 GCA_028555095.1 Dicrostonyx torquatus | reverse complement strand
TCTTGGCTGCATATTTCATGTTCTAAGTTAGTTTATTCAACTGCCCCATCAGTGACCAATAAAGCCTTCTCTGGCCCTGGGACCATACCTAAGGAGTTGGCCATTGTCTGGGCATCACATTAGTTACTTCTCAACACGGATGTATTCTTTATCCTGTCAGCATTGCCATACTAATGGTGCTAAGTTTTTATGCTTAATTTACTTTTGTTCAACATTGAGTGTCAGGACCAGGGAAAAACAAAGGGTTCTCTCACTGTCTTCTGGCAGCTTCTTCGGTACTTTATATTTGGTATTTCTCCCTAAAAATTTTATTCACTCTTCTCTATTCAGTGGAGCCACCATATACATATGTGTTTCTAAATATGAGCATACACTTCTCCTCCTGCCTCCTCCCCAATCAGAGTTTTAGGACAGAACTGCTTGAATACAGATGTTCTCAAAGGTACCTACCTGTTGTCTCATCCCTTAGCAGGGATGCTTGATTATTAAACAAAATGAATTTCTACATTTTGTAATTTCAGCCCATGTGGGAATTACAATTTGAGGCTGACCTCCCAGAATTCTGCAGGTAAGAACTCTTGAGGATAGACATGAGAAGGAAACCTCACTCTCTTTGAGTGTTGCATCTTCATGTGACCTGAGAAGGATCCAACATTCACAGTTGGAGACCTGATAAGAGGAGATGGCTCAGTGCACAGACCCCAAGAACCTCTGCCCCACTAGCAGCTAATCTCTAAAATACTTCAGCGAGCTGTGTGGGAAACGATTAATTACCTGTAAACATTAACATCATCCACTCATAAACTATGCCCAATCGTGTAACAACTATACCCATTTCTAAAAAATGACTTAAGATGGTCTTTTTGATCAGCCTGTCTCTGGATGCTCAGTCTTTATGTCTCCTAGCACCCAAAGATGTCCATCTGCTTGGAATCTTGACCACTAGAGGGAATATTATTCCAAGTGAAACTGTTAATCCCACAGATGTGAGAGGAAAGACCACTGACCCAAAACATCATGGCCAAATTAGTTAAAGTAAACAATAAGTTAAAGCAAAGCTTTTTATTTTTGTACATTGGTGTTTTCCCCTAACAGTGGGGCTCAAGAGATCAGCAGTGGACATGGGCAAGATAAGGTTTTTTATAGCTCAGAGGTAGGCAGTTTTCAAATGGGGCAATTGGTGGGCAAAATAGGTAGGGTTAAGGAAACAAAACATAAGAATAACAAGTTGGTTATAACAACCTGAAGCAAAGACAAGGTTGCAAGGTGGTCATATCAACAGGTGGTCGTAACAACCTTTAGAAACAAAGGATTGTTTGCCATTTCCTGGAACAGGCAGTATAGAACTGTTTGTAGTTACAGTTATAGGTGGGCATAGCCCAATCTTTGGGAAAGAGATTTAATCATAAACAAGAATGGACCTACTTTGTCTCTATTATAAGATGGCTTTTGAACCCAAGATGGAGGCAGAATGGTTCATTCCAGTACTGACATACTTAGCTATTGGGAAATAAAAGAATCCTGTTGTTCAGGTTATAAGAGTAAGGCCTTTGGATAATTTTGGATACAGTTGAAGACACTAGGCAATATGTGATCCTATTCACATTCTTTAGACTTAGTTTCCTCGACTATAACTTAGAGATAAGAATACATTATTTTCAGAAATGTATGAGGGTTCTTGAAATGTAGTAACCATAAATTTCTCCACTACAGATTTAGGATGCTCAGAATTAGCTTCATCTTAACTAATTTTAATTATTTTACTAATTATATTAAAAATTGGAGTACTTATTTGCAAGTAGAGGCTTAACTGGGGGAAAACCTGCAAAGGTCACCAGATTAATTACATCTCAGCACTGCTGTTCATTTGTTCATGGACATGTCCTCTGTGCTTACGGCGGCGTGGTAAACAACTGGCTGATCTGGGCTCTAGTTTAAATATTCTGCATCTCACTTCCTCTTTCTTGTGGATGAGAAATTCTCACTTTGAGCCTATTATAAGGTATTAATAATTAACAGAGACATTTCCTTTGCAGTGGAAAAGTATCATTTTGCGAATCTTTGCCTTGAGATCAGAAACCTTAAAGCAGAATTTTCTTGTTTTATAAGAATATTTAATAACCATACTTTGACTTCAGTTTTATGAGTGTGTTATAGAATAAACTGAGAAGCCTTGTTATTGAAGAGCTCAAATTCAAGCTACAGTTTGGGTGTCCACAGTTCTAACTTGATTTTTATATTTGCAAAAAGCTATTATTTAACGGAGTGAACAGAAACCCTTGAAGTAAGCATCTGGGATTGTGAGGATCTGGTCAGAAGCATATTTCTTGTGCTTCAACCATAGTTATATCAGGAAGATTTTGGTAATTACTTTCAGTGTGCACGGAACTTGTGTGAAATATTCGGAGTGTACAAGACCCTGGTCTTCACCAGGAGACACTGTTTACCTAATCTTCTGCCATCTCTGAAGTTTACAAACCAATCTTTCTTGAATAATAATTTGCACAAAATAGTAACTGACAACAGACTATTGTTCAGACTGATTACACAACCAGGAACTGAAAGGGCTGGAGGAATTACAAACCCAAGCGCAAACCAAACCAAAAAAAAAAAAATAGACAAACTAAATACAATTACTGGGGAAAAGGTAGCTCACTGCAACTGGGCTGTGTAAACATGATGGAGTCTCTACATGCCTCTGGCTCCACACACAATAAGTAATCAGAGTTTATCTGTGAAACTAGAAACTGTAATAATTCACAGTAGAATTGCCTTATAGATCTTTTGGGTTGAAAGCTGAGGTTTTCAGGGTTCATTTGCTTCAACAGTAGTTTATTAAGAACTTATAATTTTCCTAGCTAATTCTAAGTCCTGGTGATTGAAAAAACACTAGATATCAACTCTTTTCTAGAGAATACATAATGATAGATGGGAAGACAGTATATCAGGATAGGAGAGCAATAGATTAAGGTGGAAGGTATCTAACAAGCAGCACATTTCATGCTCAAATGTTCTTGACACAGACAGAGGAGATCTTGTGTAAGAGTTATGAAAGTGTCCCTTAAGGCACTTATCCCCTTAAGAGCTAAATCAAAAAACTTCAGTGAAGGCTTTCCAAGAGTAAAGGTGGAGATGGGTGCTTTAATGAGAGGGAAGTACTGTGAAGAGCTGCAAAGATCACATGCATAAAACTGTGGTTGAGCGTGATGGAACTCAGAGGCATTTGGGGAAAAGGTGTATATGTATCTTTAGAACCCTACCTAGGTCATTTAGGCTCCTACAACCAAATGCCATAAACTAGTAGTACAGTAAGCAACACAAATTGATTCTTACAGTTCAAGCTATCAGTATGGTTGTGTGACTTGTAACATGACAATGTTTAGGATACCAGTGTAACAGCGAGCATACCAAAAAGGTCTCTTGCTTCTTTTTCTCTCTCTCTGGCTTTGATTCTATATTTTTATCTTTTTAGAAACAGTGTGTGTGTGTGTGTGTGTGTGTGTGTACATGTACATGTAAAAGTTCATTCTCTTCTTCCATCTATATGGTTTCTAGATATCAAACTTAGAACATCAGCTTAGACAGCAAGTATCTTTACCCACTGAACCATCCTTCTGGCTTGGGGTTCATTAAGAGACACTAAGCCCATCATTAGGGCTCTGAGTTCATGAACTGATCATCTCTCAGTATCCTCACCTCCTGATACTATATATCTCTCTATATATCTATATCTATATATATATATCAGCCTATTACAGAGATGCATCATGATTTAAAACCAAGCTGAAATGTAGCTCAGCAAACGAGTGTAGTTGGTTTTTTTCTTTGCTCTTTGGGAGCAAATTAAAAACAATAAATAAATAAACAAACATAATAAGACTCCAAAATAAACACATGAAGGTTATTCTTTCTTACGAATATCTGGCCTTAGCTTGGCTTGTTTTTAACCAGCTTATCTTAACTTAAATTATCCCATTTATCTTTTGCCTCTGGACTTTTATCTTTCTTCTATTTTATATACTTTTTAAAAATTCTTACTCCATGGTTTGCTGTGTTGCTGGGTGGCTAACACCTGGTGTTCTCCTGTCCTTCTCCTTTTCTTGCTCCCTGATCTTTTCCTTCCAGATTTCTCTTCCAATTTATTCTCTCTGCCTGACAGCCCCACCTATCCTCTCTCCTGCCTTGCTATTGGCCATTCAGCTCTTTATTAGACCAATCAGGCAAAGTAACACAGTTTCACAGAATTAAACAAAAGCAACATAAAAGACTGCAACACATCTTTGCACCATTAAACAATATTCTACAGCATAAACAAATGTGACATCTTGAAATAATATTCTACAATGGAAGAGCACTTGATTAGTATGTGTGAGGCATTAAGTTCAATTCCCATGACCTCAAAAAAGAGAAAAAATTTCCTAAGCAAAAATCTAAAAATATAGATATTATGCTTGTGCATAGTTAAAAAAAATCTTCCTATTTTAAATTCATTTTAATAGAGTCTATATAAAATTTGTGAAACAATTTCAAAGAAATTTAACAGATTATCTGGCCAGGAAAGCAAAAATAAAAGATTCTTGCTGTCCTAGGTATAATAATCTGAGGTGGGGCCAGGGTTTGACAATGCAAACTCTTATCCATGGGAGGCTATGAGAAGAGCTACGTCACATGTGCAGGGTGTGGGTATGAGATGGGTTGCAGTGTGGTGAAGCTACTCTTGAAGGGTGGAGGGTGGTGGCTAAGATTTATATCCTGAAGAGGTTTACAAGTGGCATAGAGTAAAAGAATAGAAAAAAAGGATTAGTAAGGGTAGGTTAGGATCTGAGCAAGCATGGGCATCTTCCAGTGGTGGTGCGGTTGTGGAAGATGGCTCTTGAGGAGATATTGTAGCAGGCACGTCCTTCATGCTGCTCTTTCTTTGCTTTAGATACTTCCTGGACTCCCAGTTTGTAGAGAATTCTGAAGTGAAAGATCAGACTGGCTTCCACCCTGAAATAGAAAAGATTGAAAGAAGATGCTTTCAGCTGGAGGGCATTTCGTACTCCACACTACTGTGGCTTCTGTTGAAAGTCTTCTGTTGTGGCTCCTCGGTGAAGTCCTCTGCTGTGGCTCCTTGGTGAAGTCCTCTGCTGTGGCTCCTGTGGCTCCACTTCACTCTTATCTACTTTATGTGTGCAGATGCTGCTCTGGTGCGGAATATGCCCTCAGTTCCTTGGGCTCTGTGTGGACTATTCATAGTAAAAAGTTAACTGATCTTTTACTACTCTATCCCGTGCATCGCCACATCCAAATCTTTAGCATATTCATCTTTGTATTAACAGATCCAAATCCAGCATCTTTGTCCTCTTTGGACCGACGTCCTTTATCCAATCAGCATCTTTTTTTTTTTTTTAACCTGGAACTGGGGCTTCTTCAATAGAATTCAAAAAATTTAAAAGACTTTTTTTTTTAAAGAATGAGTTCAAAAGAAAAAAATTCAAAAAAAATTTTTCTGAAATACTGAGGCAAATGATCTTTCTATCTCCTCTCACAGCACTTTCAGCCACACATTAACAAAATCCAAAGTCCTTCCATGTCATTTTATGATTGGCAAGAGACTTGTCTCTAGAGGGGATCCCAGGTGTTCACAGGGATGTCTCCAACTACATACTTGGGCAGCAGATGAGAGGGTGCCTGAACTGACTTTTCCCCATAGTTACATTGATGAATATCTTGATCGTCACCATAGAAATTTTGCATGATGGATGGAGATAGAGCCAGAGACCCACATTCACGTCAGAGGAAGGGATTGAGCTACCAAGGTCCAGTGGAAGAGCAGAAGGAGGGAGAAGATGAGCAAGGAAGTCAGGACCGTGAGGGACTGGCCCACCCACTGAGACAGTGCGCTTGATCTATTGGGAGCTCAACAAATCCACCTGGACCAGGACTGAAGGAGCATATGACCTAACTGGACTCTCTGAATGTGGCTGCCAATGGGGACTGACTGATAAGCCAATGATATTGGCACAGGGACTTATATCTTCTGCATGTATTGGCCTTTTGGGAACGTATTCTATATGGATGCACACCTTCTTAGGCTGAGATGGAGGGGGGAGGGCCTTGGGCTTTCCACAGGGCAGGGTATCCTGTCCCATATCAGGGAAGTAGGGGGAGGGTGGTGGGGTAGTGGGGGAGCGGGAGGGCCTGGGACAAGGGGAGTAAATGTAAATTTTTCTTTTAACAATAAAAAAACACCCCCCCCCAAAAAACCCAAAGTCCTTCCACGTCACTGAAAGCCTCCCCATACTAGCTTTCACCTCCAGTTTCCATCTCCCAATACTTCCCTCCTGCTCACCTCCTTTTGGTTGTATTGATTTCCCGCTACATATAAATAGCATGTTTTAATTCAGGATATTTAAGCTTCCCCTTCTTGAGTTATATTCTGTTTGCACACATGACTTGCCCATGAACATTTAAAAACTCTTAATTGGCTCAAACGTGTCATCTAAAAGCTACCTTAGGAGATTATTTGTTTAAAACAGTAGCCACCAATCTTGTGGTCTCCTTTTATGTTTTACCTCCATGGGTTTAGACACACGATGCTGTTCCTCATGTTGTGGTGACCCCCCAACCATAAAATTTTTGTTGCTACTTTATAATTTTAATTTTGCTACTTTTATGATTTGTAATATATCTATCTATCTGTGTTTTCCAAAGGTGTTAGTCAACCCATGGAAGGGTCAGCAGTCTCGACCTATAGTTTGAGGTTCTCTTGACTATGCCTTCCTTTGAACCACCAAGGATGAGTTTGGTCTGTTTCCTATTCCAAGGGGCTCTGTCTGCTTATCCATCACACTTTCCCCCACACGGTGTTGATGTGTCTGCCTCCTCCACTTGTCCGCAGATCTCCAGGATCAATGCTATGTCTCATTTGTCTTCATAGTCTGGCCATCTCTCTTGGGCCCTGACACCGTGTGTATGCTCATTAGATGGTGATTGAGTTGAAACTACAGCAAAGTGAGTAAGACACAGTCTTCTGCATCTGTTTGCCCCTGGCTATTTGGAGAGGAGGATATGTAAATTAATAATTGCGCTGTGATGTGGTAATAGCTACAGCAGTTATGTAGGAAAGCGTGACTATAGTGCAGCGGCAGGCACAGCTAGCACTGAAGCCACGGGGGATCCTTGTGCCTTCCCCTGGTGTAGTCCAGCAGGTTTTCAATTCATTTAGGGAAGAAGGAATACTGACTGCAGAGATATTAGATTATTTGTAAAGTTATAAAGCTCTTAGAAACCCTCAGACAGGAAGTTGCCCTCTAACAGTGAAAAATTAACTCCAGAGCAGCTGCTGGAGGCCTGTTTCTCATGTGTGCCTCAAGGCATAGCGCTACATCTATTGACACCTACAAGGTTTCTTTTTTTTTTTTTTGTAAAAGGAAACAAAAAAGAAGAAGACAAAGGTATTACAGAAGTTTGCTTCTTTAGTGTTCTTACATTACCTCAGAAAGGGTATTTTTATAAGTAATAAAGGTCAGAATAATTAAATCAGACAGCTAATAGGGCTAGCAATAATGAAACGAAAAAGCTCTTTATCCCTCTGTGGTTAAGGATGTAAGCTGTGTATTCTTTGTCGGAGCCGAACAATTGTTAGGCGTGCTTCATGATAACATAAGCTGCCCTCTATTCATGCTGTGCATGCTGATTCACTTGAACTGACACGTGTTGAGAGTGTTCCCTGAATGCTTTGACAGAATCCTACTTTGATGAAAATATGACTTATCTGTTCTAGAATTTTATATTTGTCTCTAACAATCTACGTAGTTTTATGAAAATGGTGCAAAATCTCTTAGGTTGTTTCCTTGGCCATAGAGCCATAGTTGATATTCAGGGTTGCTTTGAGAACATAATAAAATAGCATGAGGGAATGACCCAATATTTGGAAAATAAAACATGTTTAATAAATATATGTTTGTTTTCCTTTCTCTGCAGCTAAGAATTTTTTGTTGAAAGATCTTCTTCTTGGAATTCCTCTTGGCTAATATTTCAAGCTCTTGCTCGACGGTCTGTTGCCTTTATGCTCAACACTCCATGGTAATAGTATAAGAACAAATTTTTATTGAATCTATATCATATCAAAATATGATAAAAATGCTCTCAAGAATCTATTCTATCTCTTTTCCATTTAAAGTTGAGGAAATTATGATGGAGGAAAGATTACTCTTTTTCTAATGTGCGAGGAGAAGCAGATTTCAAGGTTTGCATTCAAACACTGCTTGTGAATCTGAAGCTGTGCCCCTGATATAACTCTCATTTTCTATTCTTTCCCTTCTATAATCTTAGAACGTACACAGGACCATGTAAAAACAAAATATCTTAACTCTCATCATCCTTGCAGTTTGTTGCCAGAGTCATGATGACAGAGTGGAAAAAATAGGGCATCACTACATGGAGGACAACAGTTTTAGTTACAGTGAAGGTGAGCGGATGTGGGAAATCTCAACTATGGAAGGAGCTACAGAATTTATTTTAACCTTGTAGGATTTCTCATGGCAAATCACTAGGCTGATAGTTAGCCATAGGCTAAGGTTCTGGCACCTTACTGAAAGTTGGAATTGTTTTTTTCCTGTCATGAGTGAATTTGGGACTGACAATATACTCACAAAGTAGCATTAAGTCCACCTTGATTCATCTGAATCTATGATAGACTTTGTAGTTTAAAGCAGAGTGTTACCTAGTTCCAGTTTTACAAAGGCACTTAGCCTAGAAGCTGTTAGGACCAATTAACTAGGACATTCAGAAATGTTTATTGAAATGCTGTTTTCTTTAAATTAAAAAGGTATCAGAGAGGAAAAGCTGTTATCTGTGATTGTTTAGCTAGGTCCTGAGGCTGTGCCTCTGTTAACCCTGGAATACTCTATGGCTGTCTTTTCTGTCGCAGCCAGGTGTTAGGATCTGCAGATTCATTCTTAGGATCCTTAAACACTGAAGCCTTCAGAACATACCAAACCCAGGCCTTCATAGATAATGTCCTCAGCTTCAAGTCCATTCTAAGGAACATACTCCTTCATCTATGTGAGTTGATGCTATTTTCCTCTTCCAGCCTTGGCTTGTGTTTTGGCTCTGGATAGGTTATGAGTACTTTTACATTGTAACTTAAAGAGCCTTTTAACTGACTGCAAAGGAATATTTGCAAAATAGTAAACTAAAAACTCTTCATATTTTTGCTTATCATCTTTTGCTTATGTGCTGTTCATTCTGCTTCCTAATCTCTCTTCCCTACTAAGGTTTGTTTGCTAATGGGAATAGGTGTTTGTCTTAGTCAGTGTTCTATTGCTGTGAAGAGACACCATTGCAACAACAATTCTCTAAAGGAAGGCATTTAATTGGGGCTGGCTTACAGTTTCAGAGGTTTAGTCCATTATCATCATGGTGTGGAGCAGGGTGCATGTAGGCCAACATGGTACTGCAGAAGTAGCTGAGAGTTCTATATCTGGATTCACAGGCAACAGGAAGAGAAAGGTTGATACTAGGCCTGACTTGGTCATTTGAAACCTTAAAACCCACCCCTGGTGACACACTTCCTCTAACAAGGCCACACCTACTTCAACAAAGCCACACCTCCTTATCCTTCTCACATAGTGCCATCTTCTGATGATTAGTCATTAAAATGTATGAGCCTGTAAGGGCCATTCTTACTCCAATCTCAACTACCACAGGATCTTCTGGGTCTGAATCTTTCTTCACGGAAAATGTTCAGTAGGATGAAGTTGAGATAAGAAATGGTTAAGAAGTCATTCGGCTACTGTGATACTCCTTTTCTCTTCCCTCTGTCTTTGTGGCTGACTGTTGAAACAGGGCTATGATAGTGCTTACCAAGATCCTAAGGTAGAACAGTATGTCTTCTATTGAGAGAGGGAGAACTTCAGTTTGAGAAGTGTGTTCAGATCGCCATGGTTACATAGCTAGCTAGAGTGAAGCTGAAGGTCTGAGCCTCATCCACAAGAACCCTTGATTCTTATTTTTATTACTATTTTATTATTTAAAAAATACCAATCTAAATTCCCACTCCCTCCCCTCCTCCCATTCCCTCCATATACCCTCCCACCCCTCCAATTCTAAGAGAGGACAAGGCACCCTGCCCTGTGGAAGCCCAAGGCCCTCCCTACTACATCTAGGTTGAGTAAGGTATACATCCAAAGATAATAGGATCCCAAAAAATCAGCACATGCAGTAGAGACAAATCCCAGTGCCACTGTCATTGGCCCCTCAGTCTGCCCCATCTTCAACCACATTCAGAGGGACTAGTTTGAGTCCATGCTTGTTCACTCCCAGTCCAGTTGGAGTTGGTGAGCTCCCATTAGCTAAGGAAACTGTCTCAGTGGGTGAACCCATTATGGCCTTTACTCTTTGCTCATATTCTCATTCCTTCCACTCTTCAACTGGAACTTGGGAGCTCAGTCCAGTGCTCTGATGTGGTTCTCTGCCCCTGTTTCCATCTATTATTGGATGAATGTTCTATGGTAATATTTAAGATAATCATCAGTCTGACTACAGGACAAGGCCAGTTCAGGCACCCTCTCCTCTATTGCTGATTTTAAACATGGCATTTACTAGCTCCTTTTGCCTTCAGTTTTGCCAATAGTAGATATGCTATAACATGTTTTGGAAAGTGCATCAAATAAGTAAATCTTGGAAAATAATGTTTTACTCATCCTACTAGAGAATCCCCCAACAATGAATACGTACTTTTTAGATTAATGAAGCAAACAGTGCAATTAAATTTTGTGCTGTCTGCTGAGCAAATATCACTTAGTCCCATCTCAACTAACAACTGTTGAAGCCATGTAGTATGTGAATGGCATTTGGGCATCATTTGTATATTTAGATTGCCAGTAATCATCATGAATGCTTATCTCTGGCTACATTTCCCCCATTTCAGTCAAGTTATATTTAAAAGAAAATATTTCAGAGTGTTTTTCATAAATAATTAAATGACAGCATTGTCACATACCTCTGTTGTGTGACTTTTAAACTTGTACTTTTATTTTTTATGTATATGGATGTTTTGATTGCATGTGTCTCTGTGTCCCATGTACATGCTTTGTGCCTGGGAATGCTAGATGAAGGTGTTGGTTACTGAACTTGGGTCCTCTGGAAGAGCAGCAAGTATTCTTCAGTACTGAGGCATCATTCCAGGCTCTGACCTCCTACTCACAAATTTGTTTGGGAGAACAGACACATGGGCATGGGAACTGGTTTTAACTTTGTTTTTAATCTTGCAAATTAAAAGTTAGGAGTTTTAAAATGGAAGACAGAAAAATAGAGCAGACCTTTTGAGTGGAACACGATCAATTTGTTTAAATAGAACTAGCATTCCTGTAAGCTGGATTTCCTGACTTAGCATTTTTGCTGGCAGTAATTTATAATATTAAAGAGAACTGCATAAAGCACATGAGAACTGTAAGGCAAACCTCTTGAAATCGACTTGACTCCATCTGTGTTGTCTTCTGTACTAGATTCTGCTTGTGCTGTCAGACATTTTATTTCCTTTTGAAATCTTGTATAATTTGAGCCATCCTAATAAAATATAGGCCAGTCATAAATATGACTAACAGCTTTTGCAAGTAAAATCTGAAACATCTGGAATAAGGATACTAATTGATACACACCACCTAAATTAGATCATCCAGAGAGCAGGCTGTGTTTTGAAAAAGTATCACTAATTGCTTTTGGAGAGATTACATTTTTACGCTAGAGCTCCTTGATATCTTTGATGCCAGTCTTTGGTTGAAAAGATCAGATTTTATAACCTACAATTAACATTGCATGCACTGAAATGACCTAGACCTAGAGAGAAGTGGGAGATTTTCCCCCCCATAGTAAAAGGATTTTGAAAGTAAATATATTCCATACACATTTAGATGAATATTTGTTTCTAAGGTTGTATTTTCACTCCAAGTTGTGGAGTAATTGTGATTAGCTCAACTCTTCACACTAGAGAGTGTAGGAAAACAAAGACGGCATCCCACATAGCACGGTAGGCTAACGGGAGAGTTTCTCCGCCGTTAATTAAGATGAGAAATCATAAGCTCCCTGTGGCACTATGAAAACAAGAATGTTTGTCTTTCGGTATCCTCAAAGGAACATTACCAAAGCCTAGCTCCCTGCTGTTGTCTAACCTTTTCGGTATCACACATGGCAACGATACAAGTAATAAAGTATAAATAAAATTATGTGTGGGAATATCTGTGTGAAAGTACATGGCACGGTGCACTTGCAGACTTACGAACGTGTGAATTTGCAGTGTGACCCTTTACCCCGAACTTTCATAGAAATAGAAAAGAATTCCCTTTTGTTCTACAACCCGCTCCCCCGCAGCAAGCAATTATATTTGGCCGGAGTACAATTGCTAATTGCTAACTGTCGAGTAAGACATCAAGGAAAGAATAAGATAGCTTCCAGGTGGAAAACTGGTTCTGACTCGTGCCAGCTTTGTGGAATGGCGTTGTGAGGCTGAGTCCTGCCGCGAGCAGCGGAGAACACGGTGATTGATTCTGTCTTCAAAGGAGTTAGGAGGGGTAGGAATTGTGGTACACAGATCTCGTAATCGTTCTCCCTAGACTAATTACTGGAAAAGGAAGGATTCACTGCCCATGGACTGTCAATCCAGCATTAGGAGTAAGAATGCGTTTGTCAGGGAGCGAGTGCGTCACTCTGCTGTGTTCTGCACTGTAGGGTAAAGCCTGCTCCTAACAGACTTACCTTGTCAAATCGCATCTTGATCTAAGCACTCGCAGTTTCACAGAATGCAGCCAACCCTGCTCTCTGTTAGAACACGAGGATTCTGGAATTAAAGGTCTTGGTACCTTAAAGCATCATTATCTGAAGACAAATTTAATTAGCAATTCCAAACGAACTGCATTGAATATTGGATTAGAAATTTCCGAAGGAAAATGTAGTTTTAAGGTCCACAAATGCGGATCATGTAGATGTTCTTCCTTTCAGCCACGCACTTGAAGAACAATGTCCATCAGAGGGCTCTTTGCCTCAGGGCTAACACGCAGAACTTGCAGGAAAAATTATGTTGGTTGAAAGACTGCAGACCATCTTGCCTGATGCTGCGGATCTGTTACAGCCTCTGAGCTAACAGAGAAGAAAGTGCCTCTGCTCCTTACACCTCCCTGTCATCCTGCTTTTCTCTTCTTCGGGTCACCACCTCAGCCAGCCTCCTTCTGTCTGGCTCCCACTCTGCCTCATCACACGTGTGGTCTCTAAGGCACCCTTCCCCACTGAGTCTTTTCTGGACCTCTTTCAAACACACGTCTTTTAAGTCTTTCCCTCTATGGTACGGTTCTTCTCCCATTTTTATAAAGTTATTTACTACAAAGGTAAATATTAGTTTAAGCAAGAATAAATGTTCAATTTTAAGTAATGCAGCTCAATAAATTTAATATATATATATATATGTATGTAAAGGGAAAAATTCCATTGAAGCAATTTATTCAGGATTTTTGTTTTGTAGAGAAGGTTTCAATCAGTTGACTATTATTTCATTTTCCTTTGCTTGTTTCAAACTGCATGTTATATTTTGAAATTGTTGACGGGATTTAAATAGAGGTGGTCATTCGTTCCTGTCAGATGCGCTGAGCAGAGACGGCACAGTCATCATTCTAGGTGACACTTTGAGGAAGAAACCACTCAACATCTTAGGATCCCTGCACTGCTTCCTGCTTCCAGCTTAATCGGGAGGTGAAGCTGTGCCAGGCCCAGCTTTTCAATGGCCCATTCTTCAGTGCCCTTAGCGTCCTGAATGCTGGAGATGCTAGGAATATTAGGAAGGTCATAGAACTGGCTTGATCTGTTTTTTGCTGTATCAGTGCGCAGTGACTGAGGACTTCTGGATTTGCACATTCAAATGAGAACTAGGATGGTGGGACCACCCTGTCCCAGCTAGACTGCACATTGCCTGGATGATTTCTCCAGCCTGCGTTTCAAACAGTCAGCAGGACCAGTCTCACAGAAGTGCAGTGCAGTTCGAAGATGTCTTCCTTCCCCCATCTTCTGCAGTGTAGTGCCCAAGATGTGTAGGAAACAAATGTTAACCATTGGAAATTTTCTCTTTATTTTCCTGTCCTAGGAGGACACAAGTCTACAGACCGTTATGGGAGGGACGTCTCCCTGGAGGGAGGCAGTAATGTGTTTACTGTGCTCTCAGGTTCTTTTCCTTTGCCCTTTCAATTTTTTGCTCCTTTCATCATTCCAAAATCTCCCCCTTTCTCTCTCTCTGCTATTGTGAAGCCTTGAACTCTCAGGGCCTTTTTTTTT
>JAQHUG010000042.1:4452747-4466025 GCA_028555095.1 Dicrostonyx torquatus | reverse complement strand
TCGAGATACTCCAATAAAGGCGTGATACGAGAAGGATCCTCGACTGGTGGTCGTTCTTCCCTGCTGGTCAGGGGGTTTGCCGCACCTCTATACATCAGCTCTTGTGGGTAAGGAGTGACTGACTACATGCGTATATGAACTATTTCTACATATTTTATAAACAGGAAGAAGACTTAATCATAAGATGAAAATGACCAATTTATGTCAAAAGTATAAAAAATAACTTTTATCTCACTGGATTATCTGGTTGGATATATAACAGAAACACAAATGAATTGAGATCTTGAGAGACATAAGAGTTTTGAAAGCTTTGTATATATGTTATTAAACTCATCTCTATAATTTTTAAATAAATCATAATTTTAACGTTAGAGAGTTTAAACTTAGGTTCCAGAACTATTATAGTAGAAATGATAATAGTACACATTTTATAGAGTTTGTTTTATAAGCTCCGTAGTCCATGTTAAACATATATCCTGGCAAAGTGAATGATTAACAAGAGATAAGCATTTTAACTAAGATAGTATTTTAAAAATTATGAACATAACATCTTAAAAAGCACATCTATTAGAAAAAGGTGGAAGAATTGGAAATTTGCACTGTGTGATTTGAACCTCTTTGCTATGTTGCCTTCCATTAATCCTAAGTTTCTGATGCACTTAAGGAAACTATTAAAATGAGAGACTTGTAAACCCAATGAATGACTCAGCTTGTACAATCTGGTTGGATGAAATGAGGCAGATCATGTTTTCTCCCGGAGGGTAGCAACCAGGGTTATCAGTCTCTTCTCAAAAAATAGAGTCAAAATATATATATATGCAGGACCCCTGTTTCTTTCATAAATGCTAATGTGTGGTTAATCTGATTTTCAGTCAATCACTCCTTCACACATTTGTTGAGATTTAATCAGGCTTGTCCTTGCACTCAAGATGCTTTCTGACTGCTATCCTTACCCTTGACTTCCCTTGAGTGGCGGTGATGTTAGGAATGAAGAAGCAGAGAGGCACCTGACTCTGGCTTAGGGAAAGTGTTTCTACTAAACAACACAATCAGTATTTAGTAATTAAAAATTTAAATTTAACTTTGTTAATGTGTGGGTGTGTGACACTTGTGAAAGCTAGAAGATGGCATTGGATCCCTTGGAGCTTGAGTTATAAGCAGTTCTAAGTCCTAAGTTCTAAGTTGCCAAACATAGGTGGATTATCTGGAAAATCATTAAGCCCTGTGAAGTGATGTTCCATCTCTTCATTCCCTTATATTCTGTATTAGTCTGATAAGAACTGTGACAGATATACTATCAGAGGGATGAACAATGAATAGTGTACACTATTAAGAAATTTAGACAATCAGAGACAGTTTCATTAATATTATGGGTGAATAAAGGGGGGTTGCAGTGAAAGTTAAGGATGTAATTAGTTGGTAGGAAAATCCTTTCATAATAAGGCTGAACAAAATTTGGCTAAGAGCTGATGAGAAGCAAAAAATTAGAGATAGAGGTTATAGAAACATGAGAGAACACAAGTCTTGCCTCAAATTATAAGAAAGACTGTATAGTGGACTTTTATTGACTCTCTGAACTCCATGTCATACCATCTAATGTCTGTCTTAGAGACAGGTATGGTAATAGTGATATAGGCCAATGAGAATCAAAGAGGGATGGCTAGAAAGATTTACCTATTTGTCTCTGTCTCTGTCTCTCTATCTCCCCATGCAATGTGTGTTAGAGAACAATTTGTGAGAGGTTCAACTTTCCTTCTACCAGGTGGGTTCTGAAAATCTAACTCATATCATCAGGTTTGGCATTAAGTACCTTTACCTGTTGAGTCATCTTGCCAGTGTGTTGAGGAGTATGAAGAATAGAGTTCCTTCCCCATACTAAGGATAAAACCTAGGGCCTGTTTTACCATTGAACTATATACCCATCCCTCCTTCCTCCCTCATTCCCTCCCTTTCTTTCTCCCCCTTCTTTTTCTTCCCTTCTTTCTTCACTCCCTTCTAGCCATTCTTCCTCCCACCATCTGATGTGAGATTCCCCTGTGTATGCTGTGAATATGTTTCCTTACCATTGGTTAATAAAGAATCTGCTTTGGCTATGACAGGGCAGAATAAAGCCAGGTGGAAAATCTGAACATACACACACACACACACACACACACACACACACACACACACACACATATATATATATATTCTCTCAGAGAGAGAGAGAGAGAGAGAGAGAGAGAGAGTAGGCAGAGTCCAGGAGACACTACGTAGCTGCTGAAGGATAAAAATGCTGATGGAACCTTTCCAGTAAGCCACAGCCTTATGGCGATACACAGATTAATAGAAATGGATTAATTTAAGATGTAAAGCTAGGTAGGAATATGCCTAAGTTGTTGGCCAAGCAGTGTTGTAATTAATATAGTTTTGTGAGATTATTTGGGTCTGGGTAGCCAGGAAACTAAAAAGCAGTCTCTTCTTATACCATCCACTTATTTTGATTTGCTGTATAGCCTAGGCTGTCTTTAAATTCTTGATATTCCTTCTTTCATTTTTTTGAGTGCTAGAATAATAGACACATGATATCATGTTTGAAGTTCCTTATACGTAAAATAAACTGTAGGAACCCTCTGTGTCCACTGCTTGATTAGACAAAAAATACATTTATCCTCAAAGCTGGCTGGAATCCATTGTGGAATCTCAGGGAAACAAATATTGAGATGACCCCAGCAAAAGATTTTGGAAGTAGAGTGACCACAGTTCCTTTATCTTATCATCAAGCTACTTTGCCAATTGACTCAAAGTCCTTTGCAGGTAGTCTAGGGACCAAACCTTGAAAACTTTCATTTTAGGAGTTAACGAGCCAGTAGAAGAAACAATGAAAACACATAACACAAGAACACAGCCAAAAACTGAAGCAGCCAGCACTACGTGGTAACTTCCAGTAGTGGTACTCTTGCTTAAGTGAGACAATGCACTTCCTTGTTTATAAATCTGAAAACATTTGTTTTTTGTTTCCCTTTGTCTATAATGATGAGATACCAACCTGGGAAAAAGACAGATTATAGTCTATGATGTACTGTGAATGCTGTATATCCCATTAAGGAGTTGGAACTTCAAGCAGAAAGTAGTTGGAAGATAGCAACTGGGTGACTGTAAGTTAGGAAGTATAGTTGAGTGATGTGTTCCCTAAATGTTCATAATTTTCAAAAGGAGTCATTCTTTCTGGTATAATCCACAAGACTTGGCTTGATCACTTTTAGAAATTAGTTAATATTTGGCTAGACAATACCAGGTTTTTATGTGGGGAGTAGACAGACATATATTTTATTCTATTTATATATGGTTCCTTTAAGTCCTTTGAAAAGAAAACAAATAGTGGGGATAATTTAAATCATGTGGAAGACCCCTCCCCTGTGGTACAAGCTCTGGCCATGCCTACACGTTCTCCACTGTCCATACACCTAGCCAGCAGCAGCACCTGCCCTGCATTGATGGCTTTCTTCTGTGTTCTCAGTCTCATAAATGTCTTGCTAACTCCTGGGTCAGCTGTTTTCTCATTGCTTTCCTGGACTACCATCTGAGGCCTCTGGATACTCAGCGAACTCTTTGGGTCATCCTTTGTATGTGGACTGTATAGAGATGCTGCATGTGTGCTTGCCATCCGAAGAGTCTAAAGATCAATAAAATAGAGGTTTCTGCTAGGATCAAAGTACAAGACTTTTGAAAAGAAAGAGAAGAGTCAATATTGACATCTTCCCCATGTGTGGTCTGTCCCTTTTCATTATTATTATTTTTTTTAGAAAGGTGCATGGGTTACATTTTCTAAAAAAATCAAAATTATGTAAAGTTAGATATATATATTATTTTTAGCTTTTGATTTTTTTACTTCATTGAACTTCACTTATAATAGTATATACAGCTGGTTCAATATTGTTTTAATTTTGTCTACCAGACGTATGAGAGAACAAATACCTGGTGAGCTGGGTTTGGCTTCAGGCCATGAATAATAATAATAATAATTATTGTTATCATCATTATCGTCATCATTATTGCTTGGTTTAACTCATTACTTTAACTTGAAGAAGCCTGAAGAATCTTAGTTTTCTTATCTAAAATATACAGGTTAAGTGTTCAAAAAGTGAAGTGAATGAAATTCACCATTAAATAATATATCATAAGAACCTAATTAAGAAGTATTTAAGTTAGTGGAAATAAAATCTGATCTTTGAAGATTTTAAAAAATGTTAAAAATTATTTAGGTATATAAATTATATAGCTATTGCGTATTCTTATGCACAGTTGACAGTTTATACAACAAAATTTGTGTTCCAGCACTAATGGATTGCACCTGAATGTGCTTGTGTGTATGTGTACACAAAATATACCTTTCCCTTCATCTTTAAGTCTTTGGATTTTCCTTTATGTATATATATTCTCCCCTGAACTGTTGATGTTTTTCTTCTGCTCATGTGTTTTAGTGTATGGTGTTTATTCAAGTGTGCATAAATGTGACCCTACGTGTGGAAGCCAGTCTTCAAAAATCTTCCTCAATTGCTCTTCCACCCTGTGTGCTTTTTGAGGCAGGGTCTCTCATTCAAACCCAGAACTTATGGGTATTGCTAGTCTGGCTAGCCATCCTTCTGTGGGGACCCCATATCTTCACTTTCTGAGGCTTCAATTACAGTTCAGCCTCCTCACATTTTTCTGGGTTCTTGGAATGTGAACTCTGGTCCTCTTGCTTGCTTGGCAAGCACTTTAACTGCTGGGCCTTCTTCCTAGGCCTGCAATGTTAACTTTTAAACCAAACTTTGTAAACTCTTTAAAAATTCAAACACTCCATTTTTATTCTAAAACATGAAGATAAGAAGTGACTTTTCAATATTTTATCATGAACAATGATTCCAAACCCTTTTCTTTGGTTTGTATTATATCTGCTTTGGTTTCTGTTTTCTGTAACTGGAATTTTCTCAATCTGTCCAGCTTTGCCTTCATTATTTTCTTTATATGCTATGACAATAATTTTTCTCTTTGTTCTAATCAATTCTATTTATATTTTCAGTCACTGGTTACTTTCAGCTTTCTTTTTCATTTAAATTCACTGCCACTATCTCAGGTCATAGTAAAAGACCATGTTTCTTTCAGATTTAAGACACCTGAAAAGGGACAGTGACAGACATTGGGTAACCTGTGGCATTTCTTAGCTAGTTATTTCTACCTATTAATTGCTTGGTTAACCAAGTTATTGTAATTTGTTTAGTGAATTTAATTCTGGGCAGTTGGCTAGAATTATTGGTTATTGGAAGCATAGTAGTCTAACTTCTTGTGTAAATAACCAAATAGTATGAATTTTGATAAAAAATATTCTATCTTCTTTTTTGTGATATCTCAATTACGCTTTTATCAAATTCAATTCTATTTGACAAAAATCTTGAACTCTTATCTTTGTGTTAACTTGGTATGTGTGTGTGCAAATGGAATATCATGTGCAGCTATGAGGGGATTATCAGGGTAGTTAGACTTAAACTAATATGTTAGCAGTAGATTTTGTCCATTGTTAATTATTCTAATATTTCTGCTGCTCATTTCTCGCTCTTATTTTATCTTCATACACATTTAATTGAAAATAGAAGTAGCGTTCTCCCTTCATCCAGCAACTGATGAAAACAGAGGAAGAGACCCACATCAGAGCACTTGACTGAGCTCCCAAAGTCCAGTTGAAGAGTGGAAGGAATGAGAATATGAGCAAAGAGATCAAGACCATGATGGGTTCACCCACTGAAACAGTTTACCTGAGCTAATGGGAGCTCACCAACTCTAGCCGGACTTGGAAGGAACAAGCATAGGACCAAACTATTCCCTCTGAATGTGGTTGACAGATGAATTGCTAGGGCCACTGGCAGTGGCAACAGGATTTATCTCTACTGCATGAACTGGCTTTTTGGGATTTTATTCTCTTTGGATGGAAACCTTGCTCAGCTTAGATATAGTAGGGATGGCCTTGGACCTTCCACAAAGCAATGTGTCTTATCCTCTCTGAGGAATAAATGGGGTTGGGGTGGAAGGGTGTGTTGAGGGAATGGGAGGAGGGGAGGGAGTGGGAGCTTGCATTGGTAATTTTTAAAACTCTAATAAGTTAAAAAAAAAAAGAAGTAGGGTTCTCTCAAACTCTTGATTGTTTTAGCCTTTTCAGAGTTTAGGGTTTTATTTTGAGGTTCATCATTCATTTGGAGTTGAGTTTTGTGTAAGGCGAGAGACAACGATCTGGCTTATTCTTCTACATGTAAATACCCTGTATTCCCCTTTTGAAATACTGCTCATTCTAAATGTTTAATTTTTGACATTTTTGTCAAAAACCAGGTGGCTGAAGTTGTGTGGACTTTGTTCTGGGTCCTCTGTGTGGTTTCACTGACTTAAGTGCTGTGTATGTGTGTGTGTGTGTGTGTGTGTGTGTGTGTGTGTGCCAATGCCATACTGTTTTACTACTATGGGTCTGTACTGGAGTTTGAAATCACGTATAACTCCACAATTGTTCTTTTTGCTGAAGGGTATTTTAGCTATCATTATTTTTGTACTAAATATAGGGTTTAGTATTCTTTTTATTTTTGTGAAA
This sequence comes from Dicrostonyx torquatus, assembly GCA_028555095.1. Taxonomy (NCBI): domain Eukaryota; kingdom Metazoa; phylum Chordata; class Mammalia; order Rodentia; family Cricetidae; genus Dicrostonyx; species Dicrostonyx torquatus. The sequence goes on along the minus strand of JAQHUG010000042.1, from coordinate 4,459,430 downwards.
ATATTGTGCTGGGATTTTTGATAGGGATTGCACTGAATCTGTAGATTGCTTTTGGTAAGAAGGCCATTTTCACAATATTGATTATATCAATTCATGAGCTTGGGATATCCTTCCATATTTAGTTCTTTACTCAATTTCTTTGTTTAGTTTTTCAAAGTTTTTGTTGTAAAAGTCCTTCATTTCCTTGATGAAGTTTCTTCCAAGGGTTTTCGTTTTCACAAGGCTAATGTATGGTATTGTTTCCCTAACTTATTTCTTATTTTCAGTTGTATTGAAATCATTGGTACAAAGGAAGGTCATTTTCTTTTTGTGTGTTGTGTGTGTGTGTGTGTTAATTTTGAACTCCATACTCTGCCAGAGGTGTTTATCAGATCTACCAGACTTTTGGGGTCATCTTTAGGGTCTCTTAAGAATGATATTATCTGCAAATTCTTTTTCTTCTTCCTTTACTATTTGTTTATCTTATATTTTCTTTTCTTATTTTGTTGATCTAACTAGGACTTGGTGTATCAAATTGAATCAGAGTGAGAAGAGTTTATCTTGTTTTTGATTTTAGTGGGAATGCTGCCAGTTTTTCTACATTTAGTATGATATTGGACATATGTAAGCTCTGCAGTTACTAACTGGAGAAAGGCTTGATATGGCCAGTCCAAGAATTAAACCAGCTTTGGGTTTAAAGGGTCATAGCAAGACTGAGACTAAGTCAATTTTTATTGATAACAATCAGACTTTTTATACCCTTATCAGAAACATAATATAGTGCCAATTGCCAGAATCAATACAGTTGTAGTTGCCAGGATACAATGATGTTTGCAAGCTGTGCAGGGTACACAAGATTAATGTCTCAGATCAAGTGTCCTGTCAAGCTTCCATGCTTCCTTGACTTCTAAGGGAACATACAGAATTACAAAGCAGCCTGAACACTTCCTTCCCTGCTATATCTAGGCTGAGCAAGGTATGGGTTCCCAAATGCTTTTCAAGCACTAGGGATAAATCCTGATTCCACTGCCAGTGGCTCCACAGACTGTCCAAGCCACACAACTGTCACATACATTCAAACCATCTAGTTTGGTCCCATGTAGGTTCCCCGTTATCAGTCCAGAGTCAGTGAGCTCTCACTAGTCAGGTCAGCTGTTTCTGTGGTATTCCCATTGTGGTCTTGACCCCTTTGTTCATATTATCGCTACTCCCTCTCTTGGACTGGTCTCCAGAAGCTCAGTCCAGTGCTTATCTGTTGGTCTCTGCATCTGCTTCCATAAGTTTCTGGATGAAGGATCTATGATAACAATTAAGGCAGTCATCAGTTTGATTATAGGGTAAAGCTAGTTTAGGCACCCTCTATACTATTGTTTAGGACCTTAGCTGGAGTTATTCTTGTGGATTCCTGAGAATGTCCCTAGTTCCAGGTTTCTTACTAGCCCCAAAATGGCCCCATCAATCAAGGTATATCATTTTTCATCTCTTTTATTGATATTGACCTCATTTTACATTTCCCCAGTGGCTGGGGATGTTAAATATTTTAAAATGTGTTTCTCAGCCATCTGTATTTCATCCTTTGAGAACTTTTTGTTAAGTTCCATTCACCATTACTTGAGTTATTTGTTTTCTTGACGTTGAGTTTTTGAGTTCTTCATATATCCTAGCCCTTTGTCAGATATATAGTTTGAAAAGATTTTCCCCCATTTTGTAAGTAAACTGCCTCTTGCCTCAAGTGATACTGTTTTTTGCTATATCAAAGCTGTTTAGTTTCATGAGGTCCCATTTACAAGTTGCTGATCTTAATGTCTGCACCATTGGGGTCCTGTTTGGAAAGTTCTTCTTGTTTCAATAATAGTCTTAACTATCTGCTCTATCAGATTCAGTATAAGATTTTATGTTGATGTCCTTGATCCACTTGGAGTTGAGTTTTATGCCGGATGATAGATAAAAATCTAGTTTCATTTTTTCTACATATAGTTATCCAGTTTAATAAGCACCACTTATTGAATAATTTATGAAATTTGTCTAAATATATATTATATGTAAAGTGTTAAATAAATATATATGTATATATATTATATCATATCATATATACAGTGTTAAAATAGAGTTACCTTACAGTGTGGGTAACAATGACCTTATTGGGTGCTATAGCTAACAAACAAAAAGCACAGTATAAATAATGGGTCACTTGTTTTGGAATTGGTAGCTATAAAATCTCATAGGCCCTCCAAACATTAAAGGGTATTGCCAATGCTCATGGTTACCTTTCAGAACTTGAAAGAAGCAGCCTATCTGGAAGCTTAATATTTACTGGCTGGCTTCCATAGTGCTGGAAAGTGTTTTGTACAGTGTAAGAGCTGTGGATGCTGTAAGTTATAGTACCAAGCTTTTGGGCAATATATGCTGACTAACACAATAGTGGCAGGGTTATCATAGGACTAACCAATCACTTTCTAAAGAGGTTTTTGGTCTTTCCCAGAAGTTGATCTTACTTGAGTCTGAGGAACTATGATCTGATAGCTCATAGGCTCTAGGAGAGAATCAACTATTATTATTCTGCCAAATGGCATAAAAGTAGACCAACTGCTAGTGCCTTAGGGTTATTTCATAGAATTTGCATCTCTCAAACATTATCAAAGATTTTGTAGTTGATGATAACTGGCATAGAGACTCATGACTAGCCAAAGTTCATAGAATTAGACTAAGGAATGCTCAGCCCTAAATGGGACATATGTATAATGCCCCTCTTCTTAAGGCTCAGGAATCATTGCAGAAGAGGAGGCAGAAAGATTGTTAGAGCCAGAAGCAGTGGATTACTACAAGGAAATAGGTTTTTTGACATAGTGGAACAGTTGCACACATGAACTCACAGGGTTTGTGAAAATGTATACAAGTCCTATGAAAGCTCAAGACAGATGTGGAAAACAGAGTAGGCATCAAATCCCTCCTGTAGCTAAGGATATGCTGCCAATTGATACTTGCTGGGTGAGGGAGAGTCAGTTTATCTTAAAGCTGTGGTCCCTGTTGGTCTACCATGCTTCTGCAGAAGGCCAAATATCCAAGAGGCTGTGTTCAACACAAATTGAGCTTATGGGTTGAAAAATGGAGGACACGAAGTTGGTAGGTAGAGAAGGAATTAGGGATGTGAGGTGAATATGATCAAAATGCATTTAATGAAGTTATCAAAAAGTTAATAAAACGAAAAAAGAAAGTAACCTTTTTAAGGAGGCCCTCAGTAGGTCTCTCTAGTAGAGAATGGCTTTGTGACCTCCTCAAATATTCCCCATATGTCTTCTTATTTAATTTTCTTCAATGGCACTACATATCTAACCCATCAGTGGTGTAGGAGGTCCTTCTGTTTGTGTGTTTTTTCATTGGTTAATCAATAAAGAAACTGCTTGGCCTGATAGAGCAGAACTTAGGTAGGTAGAGAAGACAGAACTGAATTCTGGGAGAAAGAAAGAAGAACGAGAGAACCACCATGGAGACGCCAGGTCAGACATGCTGAATCTTTCCCGGTAAGCCACAACCTTGTGGTGATATACGGATCATTAGAAATGGATTTAGTCAAGATGTGAGAGTTAGCCAATAAGAGGCTAGAGATAACAGGCCAAGCAGCAATTTAATTAATACAATTTCTCTGTGATTATTTTGGGTGTAAGCTAGCTGGCCAGGATGGAACAAGGGACTCTGCTCTCCTTGTAACACTGCAGTGTAGTATTTCTGAATGAGATAATCACCATCTGATATATTAATTGACTTTCTTGTCAGTTGTGTTGTGTTTCTCTTTATTAATATTTTATTTAATCTGGTTTTCATTTATGACCACATATGCCTCATACCTATAATAGTGTCTACCATGTAAGTAGATGTTCAAATATATGACTATTTAAGAAAGGTCATTTGCATTAATTTACTACTGCATGCCTCATACCTACAATAGTGTTTCCAGTGTAGTAGATGTTCAATATATATTGCTGACTAAATGGATCATTGAATAGCAGAATAAATAGACAAAATAAATTACTGTATATTTTAAAGGAAAATCTACCATAAAAATAATTCCAAATTTTGTGTCTTTTTCTCTGAAACCTTTAGGAAGGGCCTGGGTAGGATGTAATGAACTGTAATTGAAACTTCAATGGTACAATAAAAATAGACCTAAAGGTATTATGTGCTTAAAATATTATGCTAGCTTGGTTTGTCATAGCCAGAACCTGGAAACAACCTAAATGTCCCTCGACCGAAGAATGGATAAAGAAATTGTGGTACATTTACACAATGGAGTACTACACAGCAGAAAAAAAATAATGACAGCTTGAATTTTGCAGGAAAATGGATGGAACTAGAAAACATTATTTTGAGTGAGGTAACCCAGACACAGAAAGACAGTTGTCACATGTACTCACTCATAGGTGGCTTTTAAACATAAAACAAAGAAAGCCAGTCTACAAACCATAATCATAGAAAAATTAGACAACAATGAGGACACTAAGAGAGACTTACATAGACCTAATATACATGGGAAAGTATAAAAAGACAAGATCTCCTGAGTAAATTGGGAGCATAGGAACATTGGGGGAGGGTTGAAGGGGGGAGGAGAAAGGCAGGGAGGGGAGCAGAAAAAAATGTAGAGTTCAATAAATATCAATAAAGAAAAAAGAAAAAATATACTAGAGGGTTTAAAGACTAAATTTGGAAAAATATGACTACCCTATTCTTTGTGTTATCCAAATTTAACATTTTCTAGAACCTGTTATGTCTAATATCTTTTGAGAAAAAATAGTTATCGTAAGGGGTGAGTGTCTTAATATTTCTTCCACCTCAGGAAAATTATTACCAAGATATTTTCACTTGAACCGCAAGAGATAAACAAATGAAAGAGTATGTTTAGTTTGAATTGTGATTCATCTTATCCTGATATTGAATGTAATTTATTTTTTTACCTATAATTTTTAGCATGGATTGCAATTTGGAAGATAAAGGTAGAATAAGGTTCCAGTGTCTGGCCACAATGGTTTGACCTATGTAATAAAATCAATAAATGTAATCTACCATATAAATAAAAACAGAAGACAAACTTCATGGTGATCTCATGGAATGCTCTAAAGCAATTGGAATGAAAAGAACAGTGATGGATGAATCTTAACACTTGATTTCAAATTGTACCAGAGAGACCCTCCTTTCTCTTTCTACCTACTTTGTTTTGACACTTTTATCAAGTACAAATAGTAGAGATTAGCTATTCTCTAACAGAGGACGACCTGTCTGCACAGTCTTGTAGGAATAGTTTATTTCTATAATAATGATGAAAACTTAACATTGCTTTTGTTCCTTTTAAAGAGTTCCAATCTCTAATTTGGTTGTGGGTCAGATGCATGTAACTCTATTAAACAATGCTATGATAGCAAATGTTCCTGTGGTCTATCGAAAGACACATTAAAACAGTGTGCTAACTTATTTAAAAGAATTTATTATCTCTGGGAAACTGAAGAATCATCAGGCACTTCTCAGGTTTATGCTATGGCTGTAATATCTGTATTCATATTCTTCTATGATGGGACATGAATTCAGGCAAATTTTAACAAGAATATATGCATATTATATATAAGTAGAATAATAAGCATTGCCATTTGTTCATATGGATGCAATGGGGCTCCAACCATATCTTTTTATAGGACAGGTAGAGCCATCACCTTGCTATTGGGGAGGGCTTTCCAGCCATCCAGTTTCCTTTCCCCTAGGTGGAAATAAATTCCACTCCCAGTGTCAGCCTGAAGCTGGATTTCAGAAGACAGCACATCTTCTCTGTCTTATTTCCCTGCCCCAGCCACTTCCTTCCCAAATAAATCTATCAGGCAAGTATAGTTGCTTCAAGCTGTGTTTCCAGGTAATTTGACCCATGATAGTATTTAACTTGGTCCATCTTTTTCCTTTTGACCTTACTTCCTTGCAGAGTTGAACACTAAGAATAGCAAGGAAATATCTCCTATTGTCTTTGGGTCTTTCTGGTGTTTTAAAATGTATACATAGGGAAGAACTCATTCTAGAAATTCTATTTTGTACCTCTGTTGGGTTTCAAGACCATTTTATTGTAGCACTCTTGATATATATCTTTGGCTTGAGTATGTTAGTCAAAATAATTTCTACCTTTCATCAATAAGTTCTAGATATTTGGGTTATGAGTGTAGCCTATCAGATATCCCTCATGACAGGGGCATCTTAATTCAGATTTGAGGTAGATGAATAGTTAAGGGTTGAGGATACCATTAACTATATATATTTAAATATATGTATCTATTCACTTTGTATTGGAGAATAGAAAGGGATCCAGAGTGATTCTTTGAAATCTTGGGCCAGGGTCTCCTCTTATTAGAACATTAGTTTTATTTACAACCCTGGTCTCAGGATAACTGGGGAAATGCAGCTCCCAGTTTTCTATATGACATAGGGAGAGCTGTAACAGCATGTTGGTGGTGAGGGTGGGAAGGAGGAGGTGGTGTTTGCCAAAGAGCCCAGTGCTCAGGAGTAACTTCCTCTTCATTCTGGTTAAACTCGTATAAGCAAAGGTGAAATCTGCATGATTCTAGGAATGGACAGGTAAGAGTTTTATATACTGCATACACCTGATTTGATTTGGCTTTCATACTAGATCTCTGACTTACATAGTGAAAATATTTTATTTATTTATTTATTTATTT
>JAQHUG010000042.1:4417583-4434037 GCA_028555095.1 Dicrostonyx torquatus | reverse complement strand
TGGCACACGCCTTTAATCCGAGCACTTGGGAGGCAGAGGCAGGCGGATCTTTGTGAGTTCGAGCCCAGCCTGGTCTACAAGAGCTAGTTCCAGCGCAGGCTCCAAAGCCACAGAGAAACCCTGTCTCGAAAAACCAAAAACGACAACAACAACAAAACCAAAAAAAACCAAAAAAAAACCTGCCACCGCAGTGTTGCTTTGCTGAGTAAGGAAGTCTCTCTTAAAGGAGCTATGGCAAGCCACCAGCTGTGCTAAACTTTATCTAGAATTCATTTTAAAGCCTCCTCATGTTTTTTAAGTGGATTTAACCGCTCCACGTTGGGCACCAAACTGTTGTAAAATGGGGAGGTATGTTACTCTCATTGGTTAAATAAAGACTCTGCCTGGCTTGTAAGATAGGTCAGCCCTTAGGTGGGTGGAATAGACAGAATGGAAATTCTGGAAAGAGAGAAGGAAGTGGTCAGTTGCCATGAGACTCCCGTTGCAGATGGATGCAGGTTAGACCTTTCCAGTAAGTCACCCACCTCATGGTGACATACAGACTTTTATAATGGGTTAGTTTAGATGTGAGAGCTAGCCAAGAAAAGGCTGGAGATAATGGGCTAGGCAGAGTTTAAATGAATATTATTGTCATGTGATTATTTTGGGCATAAGCAAGCAACCAGCAGCTGAGCAGGCCAGCAGCTTGGGGCTGGGAGCTGGGTGCTGGGAACATACAACCCACACCTCTCCCCTAATTACAACATGTCTGTAACTCCAGTTCCAAGGGATCCAACATCTTCATACAGGAAAAACAAATGGTCATAAAGTAAAAATAAATCATTAAAAAAATAAATAAATAAAATAAAATGAAGCAGGAAGCAACAGTTCCCAAGTATTGTCTGCCCCCTCTACCCCCTTTGTAGTAGCTCATATCAATTAAAAAAAAAAAAAGAAGAATCCAACCAATAACAGAAAGGACAATATGTTATTACTAGAGCCCTGCTATTCTACAACAGTAAGATCTGAACAATCTAGTATAGCTGAAGCATAAGAAAACAACTTTAAAATTAACTTTATGAAGATAATGGAAGTCTTAAAGAGGAAATGAAAAAAAACTCTTAAAGAAATGGAGGAAAAGACAACCAAAAAAAAAAAGCTGGAGGAAGTCAAGAAATCTCTTAAACAATTTTAAGAAAAACCCAAACATAAAATAAAACTGTTCAAGTCTTGAAAATGGGAATAGAAGCAATAAAAAAATACATTCATGGCATTCTGGAGATGGAAAACCTGGGTAAGCAAACAGGAACTACAGTTGTCACCAACAGAATACAAAAGATGGAAGAGAGAATCTCAGGTACTGAAGGCACAAGAGAGGAAATAGATGCACCTGTCAAAGAAAAGTTTAATTATAAAAAAATTCCAAACACAAAACATCCAGGGAATCTGGGAAACAATGGAAAGACAAATACAAGAATAGTAGAAATAGGAGAAGAAGAGGAATCCTTGATCAAAGGCCCAGAAAATATATTCAACAAAATTATAGAAGAAATGTTTTCCAAACTAAAGAAGGGTGTACGTACAAAGGTGTAAGAAGCTAATAGAAATCAAATAGACCATTTCAGAAAAAGAATTTCTTTGACACATAATAATCAAAACACTAAACATACAGAATAAAGAAAGACTATTAAAAATTGCAAAGGAATATAATCAAGTAGCATATAAAGACAGACCTATCAAAATTACACCAACTTTTCAATGGAGACATTAAAAGCCAGAAAAGCCTAGACAGACATTGTGCAGACACTAAGAGAAGACGAATGCCAGCCCAAACTATTATGCCTGGCAAAATTTCAATAGCAATGGTGGATTAAGCAAGATGTCTCATGATAAAGTCAAATTTAATCAATATCTATCCAAAAATTCAGAGCTACAGAAGGTGCTAGAAGGAAAACTCTAACCCAAGAAAGTTGATTACACCATGAAAACACAGCAATAGATAATCCTACACCAGCAAAACTATTTTGTACAATTAAAGAACTGCCTGAGATGTCACTATCCCTGATCTCAAGCTCCCCTACAGGCTTATAGTAAGAAAAACCAGATAGTATTAGTGTAAAAACAGACATAATGATTAGTGGAATTGAAGAGCCAGACATAAATCCATACACCTATGGACACTTAATTTTTGACAAAGAAGCCAGAACTATACAGTAGAGAAAAGAAAGCATCTTTAACAAATGGCGCTGGAATAATAGCAAGTCAGTCTATAGAAGAATGCAAATAGATCCATATCTATCACCCTGTATAAAACTCAAATTCAAGTGGACCAAAGACTTTAACATAATTCCAATTACCCTGAACTTGATAGAAGAGAAAGTGGGAAATATACTTGAATACGTTAGCACAGGAGACAACTTCCTGAATACAACATCAGTGGCACAGACACCAAGATTGACAATTAACAAATGGGACCTCCTGAAATTAAAGAGATTTTGGAAGGCAAAGGACACTGTCAATAGATCAAAACAGCAGCCCACAGAATGTGAAAAGATCCTCACTAACCCCATATCCGACAGAGGGCTTATCTCCAAAATACATAAAGAACTCAAGAAGCTGGACATAAAATAATAAATAATTCAATTAAAAAATGGAGCACAGAACTAAATAGAGAATTCCCAACAGAAAAACTCAGATGTTAGAGAATCACTTAAAGAAATGTCCATCATCTTAGTCATTAGGGAAATGCAAATCAAAATGACTTCAAGATTCCATCTTATACCTGTCAGAATGGCTAAGATCAAAACCACAAATGACAATTTATACTGGAGAAGATGTGGAGCAAGGGGAACACTCCTCCATTACGGGCGGGAGTGCAAACTTATACATCCACTATGGTAATCAGTATGGAGGTTTCTCAGAAAATTGGGAATCAATCTACCTCAAGATCTAGCTATACCACTCTTGGGCATATACCCAAAGCATGCTCAATCATTCCATAAGGACACTTGCTCAGCTATGTTCATAGCAGCATCATTCATAATAGCCAGAACCTGGAAACAACCTAGATGTTCCTCAACCAAAGAATGGATAAAGAAAATGTGGTATATTTACACAATGAGGCATTAGTCAATTGTTAAAAATAATGGAATCAGGAAATTTGAAGGCAAATAGAACTAGAAAAACATCCTGAGTGATGTAACCCACACTCAGAAAGGCAAACATGGTATGTACTCATTTATAAGAGGATATTAGTTATAAAATAAAGGATGACCATGCTGTTATCTGCTGCCCAAGAGAGGATAGATGATAGGGAGTGCCCAAAGTGGGGATGGGGACACATGGATTTCCATGGGAAAGGGAAATAGAAGAGATCTACTTGGTAAACTAGGGGCCAAGTAGGGATTGGAACATGAGGTATTGGGTTGGGGGAGTGGATGGAGGGAGAGAGTAATGAAAAAGACATCATGTTGGGGGGCATTTTGGAGTCAGATAGAAACCAGGTACGAGAAAAACTCTCACGAATCTACAAGATGGGATCCTCTAGGACTCCTAGAAGTAGTGGTTAGGTAAACTAAACTGGTCATCTCCTGTAATTAGATTGGTAACTACCATAATCATCATCAGAGAGCCTTCATCCAGTAACTGATGGAAACATGCAGAGACCCACAGTTAAACATTAGGCCAAACTTGGGGAATCCTGCTAAAGAGAGGGAGGAAAGATCTTAGGAGCTTGAGGAGTCAAGAAACCCACAGAAACAACTAACCTGGCTCCTAGAAACTCCACAGAGTCTGAATCAACTAGGGAGCCTGCATGGGCCGGACCTAAGTCCTCTACCTATACGTGACAGTTGTGTAGTATGGTCTATTTGTGGGAGCAGGGTCTGGCCCTAATGCTTTGGGAACTTGTTCCTCATACTGGATTTCCTTGCTAAGCCTAAATACAAGCATGGGTGCTTAATCTTACTTGCTATGTTAGCCTTTGTTGTTATGCATGGAAAGTCTGCCCCTTTCTGAACTGAAACAGAGGATGAGTGGTTTGGGGGTGGTGGTGGAGGGGAGGTGGGGGGAAGTAATGGGGGGAGAAACTGTGGTGAGGATGTAAAATAAACAAATAAAATGAAATAATTAAATTAAATAAAAAGATAAACTGACAGAAAGTGTATATATTCACAGTGGTATATTATTCGGCCACGAAAGATTGAGATTCTATCATTAATAACAACATTCATGAACCTGGAGGATGTAATGTTTAACAAAGAAGTACAAATACTGTATGATTTCACTTAGATGTGGATTATTGTTTCATAGAAACTGAAGGTAGAATGGAGATTAAAGAAACTGGGGCTTGGTGGGAAAAATAAATGAGGAAGCCTGATTGATTAATCAGCAAAAGCAGTTTGCTTTTTTCTTAGATATATACTGTTTAAAATCTTATGATCAGTTTTAAAAATTATAAAAATATAAAAAGCGAATAAAAAGCATTTTATTTTTGTATATATGTGTTTTGCCTATGTGTATGTCTGTACATCACATGTATGCTGGAAGAGCCCCTGGATCTGGAGTTACAGATGCTGGGAACTGCCATATAGATGCAGGACTTAGCTACAAGGGACAATGAAATGTAGCAAACAAGATGGCACCGAGTGATTCAAAGGATTACATGTTGAGAGATGGAGCTACCTCAGTGGAAGGAAGCTAATCACCTTGGTTCTAATGTGATGGGGGTCAATGAGAAGCCATGCTGAAGAGTGGATAAAGGCGCTTGCTGCCTGGACTGATTACTTGGTTTTTATTCATGAGCAGGAGGAGAGAAATGACTCCTGCAAGTTGATTTTGAACCTCTACATAGAAGGCACATGTAGCCCCTCTCCCAAAAGAAATAAAACATACGAAGAACAAAAAAGAAGGTAGTGTAAATTTTTCCCGATGAAAGATAAAAATCCCTAAAAGTAGAGTATCATACTTGTTAGCAGCAAGAAGGGTGAACTGGTGAGGACACTAAAGAGGAATAACTGTGACCACTGGATGATGTAGAGGGGACTGGGCAGGGTAGTGTTGTGTAAACACTGCTGGGTGAGAGCTGTCCATCAGGGTGAGGACTTAGACCTCAATACTCAGGTTCCTCCCCATGGTGCTGTTTGTTTGTGGTGTATGTTCTTGTCATTCAGGGTTCATGCTCCACTGTATCCATTCAGTGAAGTAACATTCCTGAATCTACCCTTTTGAGTCAAAATTAAATTGACCTTGTACATTGAGTTTTATTTCAGAGATGGCCACTAGAGGGCATTGCTTTATTTCAATAAAGGGGCATACTATAAACCAAAAAAAAAAAAAAAAAAGCCTGTCTTCATTTTAAGAAGGGGGCCTGTCTAGTATAAAGGAAAACTTGGTCACACAATAATGATTCAAATCTCAGGTCTTCTTAGTTGTTTCATGATTTTTTTTCCTGTCCCCTTCTCCTTTTTTTTCTGCTCAGACAGGGTCTCACTATATAGCCGAGGCTAGACTGGATCTTACTATGTATCTCAGGCTGGCCTCGAACTCACAGATCTTTCTGCCTCAGCTTACCAGGTACTGGCATTATAGATGTGTACAAATCTGTGTTCACACTTTCCTCTGTTGCCTTCCTTCTAGCACTCCTCTTTCCTGGGCCTTGCTGTTACATATACACCATTCTTTGCACTATAATATGTGAATTTAACAAAATGGTATAAATGCTTAGTTTTTATCAGTATTTGTCACAGAACAAAAACAAAATCCAAATGAGAAGACATGAAAGTGAGATGGGGACTTGGTGGGAGAAAGGGAACTGGAGAGTCTTAAAGGAGTAAAAGAGAAGGTAGAGAGATGCATGTGACATGATGGTATGATATGCACGATGACATCATCAAAGAACAAAGTTACGATAAGATAAAACAAAAGTAAATTATTTATCTCTGTTTCAACAGGTGCATACTCATTCACATGTGTTTGCTTCTTCCCAAATACATGTTGCCCATAGATACATGCTGAGTGGAAATACAGAGGCTTATTAGTGCAATTTTAATCTTATTACTGTGAAGCACTAGATGATGACATTACCAACAAATGAGTGATTGATTGATTTGGCTTCCTTCTGACTTATGTCATACCATATTTTCATCTTAGAACTTCAGTATTCTTCTGTTAGTTAACTCCCTAGTTACACAGCTGACCAAGAGCAAATGATGCTGAGTATGACCAAGACCAAACAGTGCTTAGTATGAACTGGAGCACCTAAAGAGATTCTCTGTGCTTCTTTTAGATGCAGGTTTCTCAATCATTGTTACTGAAAGGAAAACATTCCTATAGTTTGGTGAACTCCAGGGAAGCTAGAATGCTCATATATTTCTGAACCTGGTCATATTATTGACATTTCCAATGACAGAGAATAGGCCCAGGCACTCTGGACAGCTACAATCATCATGGAATTGAAGTGAGGGATAGAGAGAAAATACTGTAACAATAAACAAGACCCAAAGTCAATCTATGGGATAATATGTCTCATTTGTTCTACTCAGGCTCATCTTAGACCACTAAGAGAGTTCATCCATGCATAGTATCTGCTACACATTTATATCTGTTATATGTGACAATGTTCTAACAGGTTCCTACTACAAATGGAAAGTCAATGCATTCCAGATTTAAAAACTAGAGAGAAGAACATTGGATTGATGAACCCAACATTGTTTCTCAGTCATTTTTAAAATAAATTATATGAGCATGCCTGACTTGTTCAAATGGAGATCTAGGATCACTTAATTCCTTCTTATTAGCAATCGCTTGGTTCACAGTACATGCGATTCTATGTCAATATTACATCTTTGCATCTTAAATTGAGAGTATTTTCACTAATCAATCAGGTGAACAGAAAGCAAGTTGGTTTTTACCTTTTGTTTTATGAAATAATTTATTCATCAACTATATTTTATGTTGTAGGACTTCCCTCTGTATGCTGTGAAAACCATTGGTTAGTAAAGGAACTGGCTTGGCCTATAGCAAGGTAGAACTTAGGCAGGGAAAGCTAGGCTGAATGTGTAGAAGGAAAGTGGAGTCAAGGAGAAGCTATGGAGTGGCCACTGAAGACGGATGTGCTGGTAGGCCATGACCTCGTGGCAATGCACAGACTAATGGAGATGGGTTAAATTAAGATGGAAGAGTTAGCCAATAAGAAGCTAGAGCTAATGGGATAAGCAGTGATTTAAATAATAGAGTTTCTGTGTGATTATTTTGGGGCTAAGCGGCCGGGAACTAACTAGCGGCCTCCTTGCTGCAATTTTAATTCTAGCAAAACAAGTAATCTTGTGAAGATGACCTTGCTGGAGCCGATGGTGAGGTTTTCTCAGACCAATACAAGTGTAACTTTTACTTAAAGATAATTTAAGCTATTTATCTCAGGTTCTTGTCAACCCTCAATCAGTAACGCAATTAAACTCTCCAACGTGATTCACTTGCAAGCTCCATTTGTGTCTGAGCTGTGTTAATAATAAGGCAGGCATATTCCATACTGGGATTTGGCAATGAATTTTTTTTCCATTTGTGTCTCCAGAAGCCTGAGTCTTTCATCATTATCTGTCAAACACCCGGTCTGGTTCTAGGAGACATTTTAGATTAGTGTGCCTGTTGGTCTAAGTTTCATCTTGTGGAGATTTTAATTCTGTCACATTCATCATCTTTAGCTCTTTGTATGAGATCAGTGATGACTCGACTCCATTACTGCTTGCAATTTTCTGTTTGGTTTAGTAGAACATAATTTAAAAATGCTTGAAGCCTTAACAAGTACTATTAATGGGCCAGCGAGATGGCTTACAGCAGTGGTTCTCAACCTTTCTAATGCTGTGACCCTTTAATACAGTTCTTCACCATGTAGTGACCCCCAACCACAGAATTATTTCATTGCTTCTTCATAACTGTAATTTTGTTGCTGTTACTAATTGTGATGTAAATATCTGATGTGGGACTTCTGTGAAAGCCCCAAAGGAGTCTTGACTAACAGATTGAGAACCACTGGCTTAGAAGGCAAAGGAATATGCCCTACAAGCCTGTTAACCTGAGTTCTTAGACTTGAAAATTTTAAATTACATTTATTTATTTGTGTACCCATATCTGTGTGTCAGATATCAAAAGACAACTTACTAGACTCAGCTGCTTTCTCCCACCATGTGGGTGTCCAGGATAGAACTCAGGTCATCAGGCTTGGCTACAAGGGCCTTTACCTACTGAACCATTCTACTAGCCTGGATAAATGATTTTATAAGACCCATAAACTAAATCTTTCCATAGAGCATGCAGTTGTATTATATAACTGTCATAGACCATAAAGCGACTCTTTAAAGACACAGTAGCATTTCCTACTGTTTAGCATTTAGTGTGAAACAGTTTACAGTTAGGGCAAGGAAAGCACTGTGGTCATAAATAAGAGCTCTACAAAGGGTAGGGGAGCAATCACTCCACTGTGACTGTCCTGGCTGGTTTCTGTTTCTCTTTAGTTTTGTACCCTAGTTGCCAAATCAATTTGCCAATTAGGCTTCAGAGAAATGAAGGGCCAGTCTAATGTCTTAATTACCCTTTGCTTTAACTAAAGACCAGATATGCATCAATATTCGTATGCTATAAAATCATCTGCATCTCTTATTCTATCTCCTGCCTTTCTGCGTTTTTTATCACCTATCTAATGACCTAATCCTATAAGACTTACAGCACATTTAACTTTAACAGAAGATACACCTGCCTGTAAAAGAAAATTATTTTCAGCAGTGGTGTAGGAGGGTTCTTCTGTATTTCTATGCTTTCATTGGTTAAATAAAGAGAGACTGCCTGGCCTGTAGGATAGGACACAGCCCTTAGGTGGGCAGAGTAGACAGAAAGAAGGCTGGAGAGAAGGCATTGGGCACACGTCATGATGCCCAACATGGATGCAGGTTAGAATCTTCCAGTAAGTCACCACCTTGTGGTGATAGGAATGGGTTAGTGTAAGATGTGAGGGTTAGCCAAAAAGAGGCTAATGATAATGGGCCAGACAGAGTTTAAATGAATACAGTTTTTGTGTGGTTATTTCGGGCATAAGCTAGCTGGCGGGTGGGAACCGGGTGCCGGAAAAATGGCCCCCCTCCTCGGCGGGGACACAGCTACACAGCTACACCTCTTACAACAGACCAGAGCCAGTTAGAGATCATAACTAAATAAATAAGGATTTTTAGTGGAGAACGATTTTCTTAATCAAATCTTCTCCCCAAAACATTCTGCCTGTAATGTCAAGATAAGACTCCAAAGGCAGTAACTGGTCACAGATTAAGTCCTATTCTTCTTCTTTTTTTTTTTTTAAATCTTGAACTATATGGCCAGCTCTTGGTTGTTCACGATACGAGGAAGAATTTGATATGCAAAATGAAAGATTTTGAAATCCATCTTCTGTCCTCATTTCTAAACTGCATCACTGATCTCCCTTTGAGATGCAGCCACTGTCACTGGTAGGGGACATAACAGAAGGAAGAAAGCTAAGAAAAACACAAATATTTCCATGTCCAAAGGTGTGTGTCCCTGACTGCCCTGGAACTGTGAGTAGCACAGTTATTGTGCTGTTCTAGTAGGATTTGAAAGGCTTTGGACAGAATTTCTGTGTAAGGGGCAATGCTGAATGGCCAGATATAAATAATGGCATTTTCTATTTGTACAAATACTTTACTTTTTAAGACTCACTTGTATGCCTTCCTAAGGTACTTTCATGGCTGTGTAAGAAACAGCTACACAGTATGAATTATGTTTTCTGTCTCTTAGAAGTCCAAGAGGCAGCCAGGTTAGATGACATGCTCACAGTTAGTTATCAAGGTGATGAAAATAGTACCAAAATTCAACCATACACTTACTGTAACTACTTCCTTTCTCAGTGGCCATTTCCCATATACCTTCCTTGTGTTAGGACATGGGTTTTCAGAACACACCACATCAATTCTCTTCACTGCCCTTTGAGGGAGGCATTGTTCTAGTCTGTAACTCCACTGCTTTATCCTGCAGAATGTCTGTGAAGCTACACGTTCATAGATGGATATTTAAGTGGTAGCTCAGCATTGCTTTTAAAATGCCTGGTTTACAATTTCAGCTCTTCTTTCCTTTGAGATCGATCTCTTATTTCTAGGCTTTTGTGTTCATTTCTACCTCTCAACAACAGGTCTTGTGACTCAATTAGCTAGACCACTATTTTGCTCTAGGCCATTAGAAGACCTATAGATGATTCTGTGCACTACAAAATTCCATGGAGATAAATTATACATCTCAGAATGTACCAGCAACACATTGTCCTTGACAAAGATTAAAGCCACTGGATTTATGTACAAAATAGAAACATATTGGCTATATGCCAAATAGTGTATGATGTAATAGTTTAGGAATTTAGGTCTCACTGACATGTTTTTTAGAATAAAAATACTTGTTTGCTTCTATGCTCAATTGTTAACTGATAGAACACCTCTCAATGACACAAGGGAAGATATCTTCTCTTTAGGGGAGGACCTGCAACTGAAGTTCCATAAGACTGGTTCATGAAATTTAGATTCAAAACACAAAATTTATGATTGCTAACAGCAAGGAACCAAGTATCTTTAAAACATATTTCCTTAAAGACACATGGACTTGATATCAGAAACATTTTTCTCTGGATTATAGTAATAGAATTTGAATTTGAATTTTTCTTATGTGATCCAAGGTAAGTTACCTAGGTTCTTTAAATTCTAAGGTTGTCCTAAAGTTGTGTGTGCTATGGGAATTTGTTAGGTGATAAGGATGCTTAACTTTTTTTTTCTTATCTTTTTGGTGACTATATGATTTTCATTTTGAAATGAATAAAACTGTCACAATTAATTTCAGCCAAGAAGCATATATTCTTGAAAAAAGATAAAATTCTCTAAAATAAGTGAACTAATCTGCTTCAAGCACTTTTATTTTAGAAAACTATGTTTTTCACCTAGTCAGGTAAACTGTACCTTGATTAGTGAAGTTAAATATGGAAAAGACTTCCTGGGTGTGGTTGGCATTTGACCATGAATATAAAACATAACAGAACAAGTTAGATTGGCTAATCTATGAAGAATAACTAATAACTAAAGACATATGCTTTTAGGATTTGAAGAAACAATTCTCACTTGAAATTGACTTTCAGGAGTAGAAAACAGAGAACTTATGTGGGCAGCCCTTCCTCCACTTTAATCACAATTCAAACAATTTCTTTGGAAATAATAGAAATAGCCATTCCTAAAAGAATTAACATCAGACTACACAAGATAAATGTATTCAAAACTTTTGAAAAATTATCTCTTATTTCTCAGTATACCCTCTTCATTACACACACACACACACACATACACACACACATACACACACACATACACACATACACACACATACATACACACACACATACACACATACACACACACACCACACACACACACACACACAAACACACACATACATACACACACACACACACACACACACACACACACACACACACACACCTTTCTCCTTCCATTCCCATACTTTCTAATACCATGGCCATTTTGTTGATAGCTGCAGCTTCTGGTTCCTCAAGTCAGCTCAGATTTTCTTTCTCTTTTAGAATTGTTTCCATTTCACTTCTTCTTTTTAATCTTAAAGTGCATATACCTATCATGTCTCTCATCTGGTTTACAGCAGTAGATTTTCAGGTAATCTCTAGCTCCAATTACTACCATTCTGATTAATCCTAAACTCTGCTAAAGACAATCATATTCTTTTCTTTTAAATTTTAATTTTCATGCATTCCTAGTTCCACCTCAATCCCCTCCTCTTGCTAGTGACAATCCTATTCTTAAGATCACAACTGGTAGAACTGGTAGATTCCCTGATCAAAATTTTGGTTGTACATTTCACATAAGATAAAACAGTTCCTCAACATGTGAGTTTGCAGAGCAGTGCTTATTAAACTGAATTTTTTTGGATGCTACCACATCAGTAAAACAGGTACATCCTCTCGAACTGAGGGTCAAGCTGAAAGTCAAATGAGGATGTTTTAGTTAAAGCCCATTACAAAGCAGTAAACAAGCACCTATTAACTTAGGACATTGATATGCAGATTACTAGGTTTCTCAGTTTTTCTATCTTCCAACTACCTATCCATCCAGATTCCTACACAGAGACAGTGCGGATGAAAGGGAAACGTTAAAACAAGAATGGTTCATTCTATTATCTTTAATTTGTTTGAGCTGGATTTGTTTACAGATGAAACTGGGCTTTAGGATAAGTGATTTTTTTTTAAAAAAAAACAATTATAATCGTTTTGTCTGTCTTCAGTGTCACAACTAACAACCTACTTCATCCTGTCAAGCTAAAAATGTCAGTAATTACTGTGGCCTGTATGGAATTAGGGTTATTTTTATGTAAATTGATTAAAATTCTTTTCCAGCTCCATTGCAACAAAGACTCTTAAATGTCTCTCCCAGAAGCCAGGACACCAGGCATCCCACAGTGCATCTTTTTTTGCCCGTGTCTGTTCCTAAAAATGTTTCAGGTTCACATTGCCTCCATTATTGCTTTAATAATAGATTAATATGCTTACAACTTTAATAAAACCTAGACTGGGTTAAATTAACATCAATTTTCATATTTTTTGGTGAAGATAATATGCCTTGAAAAACAGTAGGAAGAGTGTGGCATTTTAGTAGTTCAAGCAAAAATATTTGAAAATATGTTAGATGAGTCCTTAATGTCTTCACCTGGAGGAAGACAGTTCTTATTGTTGCATTGGATGGACGAAAGGGCTTTCTGACCTGTGACAGCTCTCCGGCCCTGTCTGGGGCTACAGTGACACTTGGCTTTCTTTTTGGAAGCCCTGTATCTGGAACTCATTTGGTTATAATTGTCACATCAGATCAGATTGGAAAGGCATTCGGTGGCCTGTGCATCTTTCTCATACTTTTTTTTTTTTTAAGCAAACACTGAAAGTCAACTTTGTCTTTATCCCTTATAAGTCTTATTTGCCAAAGAAAAATTTCTTATCACAAACACTTCTAATGCTTTATTCTAGGAGATGCGGTATTTGCTCAGAGCTCTCAGAAATTCCAGTTTCATTAAGTTTGAAAGCCTGTCTCCACCTCTTTTGGAGGCATTCCTCTTTTCCTATATTAAATGGGTAGTTGTGCTTTTTTTTTTTTTTTGGCTTTTAAGCCAAGGGAACAAAATGGATGTTCAGTCAGCTTTTGGAACTCAGTGACAGAGTGCTCCTTACTTAACTGGAGTTTAAGAAGTAGTTTTGGAATGGAGTTGATTTACAGGTTCCCCCAGATGCTGACATCTGGTTGCAGTCTGTAAAAATGTTGTTGATAATGAAAGCAGAGGTTGCTTCTGCAATGGGATGAAATTTAGATGCCAGTTTCTTTGCAGGTTAATGCAACATTTGGTATGAAAGAATCTAGTGTCTTATTGGGGAGAGTGGATTTGTGCTTGTCAACAAATGCTCTGTATGTAGAAGACCATGGTGTTGCAAAGTGACTTCTGGAAAGGGTGGGACCTTCATGGAGAGGCGAGAAGTAGTCTTTACTGACTGCATTTGTCTAGCAAGAACTACACTTTTGCAAGCATTTGTTGTGTCCTACATTGACACAGATTAAACAAGCTTATGACTGAATGAAAAATATGGTGGAAGAGTGAAGATCAGAATAGAATTGCCCCAGATTAGTGATTTACAAAGAATATGAAGTCAGTCTACTGGGGTTACTAAAATTTTTCCCCTCAAATCCTATTTTTCATGCTTGAAGTTATAGGACACCCCTGAGTGGTTTATATTTTAAAACATTCAGCAATGAAATACAAATTATGAAAGATGCAAATATTTGACACAGGAATCAAATATTCATGATGATTACAACAAATGATATTTACATGCTACATTTAGATGGAATAGTTAAAATTTTACAGGATTTTTACCACCACACTAGTTGGGGAACTAGCAACAGCTAAATATTTTAATGCCTGTTATATGATAATTAAAATAACAAAGATCATTTTAATGTTTGAATGAAGCAGATGTAACCCCAAGAATCTATATCAAGGGCTAGGGATATAGTTAAGTGATAAATTGCAAAAAAACCAAAAATTTAAGTTAATAAAAAAATGATGTAGGCCTTGTATATATACGAGTACCTGGTAAAGTTTGAGTTAGGGTGGGATTGTTTTTTAGTGATAATTTAAAAATATGTGAATTCTATATAGCAGAATTCAATACAGCACTGGTCAACACAACGTTACAGGCTAGAAATTTGCAAAGATGTGTGCATACTTACTCAAAAGGATCTTAAGATCACACTCTTAAGTCTTTCATTTTTTTTATTGGTCATAGACCTGTAATGTCCCTATTCAGTAGCTGTTTGTCTTGTTTAGATCTCTTCTATGACACATGCCCAGTTAAAATCAATTGCTCCTTTCCTAATACTTCTATGGAAGCATTCTGCCCTGAATCTAGTTCTTTATGTGTATCTGTCTTTTTTTTTCATAGATGGTACATTCTAAAGACAGGTAATGTTACTCCATATTGTGTCACATATCCTGGTAACAACTAACGTATGCCTTCCTTATGTATAATGGACCCTACATAAATATTTGTTGAACAAATGAACAAAAAGAAAAATGACACAGTTAATCAACTGGATGAAAATCACATTAAAACCTTACAAAGTCCTGACTGAAAATAATTCTCTTGTCATCCTGTTCATGAAATGATATTTAGTGTGCCCCTAGGTATAGGTAGTATTAGGTGTAGATGGTATTATACTGAGTTACTGAGTTCAATTAGTCCATTAATTCTATCATCATTCTGTAAAATGTGTCCAAGAGATACCTTAACTCATAATTGGAATTGAATTACCTTAGCATTTTATTAGGAGACATGTTGAACTCACATCTCCATTTAAAGGGTAGAGCTTCATAATCTTGTAAATGGATTTGTTCAGTGTATTCCCAATCCCTGGACAGAGTTAATTGAAAATGCCATCTTCATGGATGCAGGACACTTCAGAAATGAGGAACTACAAGAAGATTATGAAGATGGTTGTCAAGAATCTTCAGAGTGGTAGCAACTGAAAAGTTTGGAGGTGGCTCTCTGGTCCCACAGTGAAGCTCTGGAGTTTGATGGACTTTTCATTGAAACTGATAGTCAAAATAGACCCCTTAAGTCAAAGAAAGCAACAACAAGGAAATGTGAGAGCTTCCATTTAGCATAAGTCCTTTGTCAGGTGGGCAAGTTCATCCCTCACGTTGAGGTACTTAAGTGCAAAGGAGAATCTGAAAAGGAAAAAGAATAAAGTAATGTGGATTCTATCCCACGGAAACTTGCTGCCATTTCCTAATGCTGCTGTATCTTCTTTCTGTCAACTCCAGACGGCTAGGAAAGCTCTGGAAGGTAGAATGTAATCTACTTCCCCAGCCCTGTTGGCACTCACCTCCCCTGAACGGCATTGCTCCTTTGTCAAACTTACAGGTAATCTTCAGCTCTGCTTCATCATCCTGAGTTACACCTCACCATTTGCTCTTCTTCCATGTCAGCAA
This sequence comes from Dicrostonyx torquatus, assembly GCA_028555095.1. NCBI lineage: Eukaryota > Metazoa > Chordata > Mammalia > Rodentia > Cricetidae > Dicrostonyx > Dicrostonyx torquatus. The sequence goes on along the minus strand of JAQHUG010000042.1, from coordinate 4,418,461 downwards.
TGGCAAGATCTGGGATGTAAGGGAGCTAACACTGACTGAGCAGCTATGGTTAGAGTCTGACCTAAATCTTTACTATAGTCTGTTCTGACTATAGCATATTCTGGCTGCCAGTCACCCAGGCACCTGTTCCCACAGTAGAGCTAGGGTTTGGAGCCTACCAGCTGACTATAGGAGCCACGCACATGGCTCATCAGTGAGTTGCTTTTGTGTTCCTCACCACTCCTTTCAATCTCTTTCTCCTACTTACAGCCTATAGTAGAGGCTCCACCTCTGCTGCTGCTTCTTTTCTCTCTGGACTCAGCAAGGATCCACTAACTATCCAGTTCAGGGTGTGAGTACCTGGCCTTTGATGGTTTCTTGTTACTCTCCAGATCCGGGTAACTAGATAGCCTTTGCAAAGCTATGTTGAGCGCATTACAAATTCAACCTCTCTAACCTTATCTATGTCTTCCCAATGTTTAGTAAACTGTTTACCTAGTCCCTTAGTGACCCTTTTTACCCTCCTTCATTCTACTCTACATTCTTTAAGTCCTATTCTCTTGGCCTTTCTCATGTTCAACAGGTAAATCAATTTTTATTTTTTGGGAAATTATGTATAACCATTTCCTTTCAACCTAAACATTTCTGCCTCTACAATCTCTCTTTTTTATTTATTTTTATTGAGCTCTACATTTTTCTCTGCTCACCTCCTTACCTCTTCCCTCCCCTTCAACCCTCTCCCAAGGTTCCCATGCTCCCATTCACTCAGGAGATCCTGTCTTTTCAATTTCCCATGTAGATTATTAGATCTATGTATGCTTCTTTTAGGGTCCTCATTGTTGTCTAGCTTCTCTGGGATTGTGATTTGTGGGCTGGTTTTCTTTGCTTTATGTTTAAAA
>JAQHUG010000042.1:4401206-4413873 GCA_028555095.1 Dicrostonyx torquatus | reverse complement strand
CAGCCTACAGGCCACAGCCACAGAGAACCTTGACAGCAAAGAGGACCATAAGAGAGAGATACATGAATCTACATGGGAAAAAGGAAAAATCAAGATCTCCTGAGTAAATTGGGAGTGTGTGTGTGGGGTCACAGAAGAGAGTAAAAGGGAGGGAGAGGAAGAAAGGAGAGTGGAGAAAAATGTACTGCTCAATAAAAACAATAAAAAAACACCATGGGTAAGGGACTACTAACACCAGTGTGGGTGACTTGAAGCTGCATTACAGAAAATCCACCGAAGCCTGTATGATGAAATCTGTATCCCTGGAGAATCATGAACAACTTGTAGGTAGCTCAGATAGCCAGAGTGTCTCCTCTCCTTAGCAACTCTCTACTACTTCTATAGCTCTGGGAAGGGCTTGCGAATCCTCCAAATTCCCGAGAATGGTAAGTTTCATTAGTTCCCTTAGTCTCCTGAGCCTGCTTCTAGCCTGGAGGAGGCAAAGTGTCAAGTCGGAGGACATAGCACACGCCAGCGAGGCTCTACTTAATCCCCTGGTGCTCAGTTCTGTGTTTGTTCCCACAATCACTGTTCCAGTACCTTAGGCACTAGCATCTTCTGGTTTGATTTTGTCAACAAACTTGTATTTATTTTTTCCAGAATGGGGGACAGGGCAGCAGCGGCTTGGTTGGTGCGGTGGGAGCTTGAGTAAGGTTTTCACTCTTCGCCCAATCTGGTTGAGTATAATTCAGCCCAGTTCTGTGTTCCTCTGCTCAGCTTTGTTATCTAGCTGTCAGTCTTTGCGGAGTTCTGTGCCAGCAGCAACTTGCCTTTGTTGGCTTTTCCCTTTGCAGGAATTTTGGTTTCCGTAATTCCTGTCAGAGGTAGTCGTGATTTGCCCATCTGTTTTAATTCTTCTAAAGTTTCATTGATGTTTCCCAGCTCCAGTTATCCCAACTTCCAGTCTTTTTGCCCCATGTTTTAATAACTTTTGAAATTCTTCTCATATCAAACATAGCCTAATATTCTAATATAAGACCAAGCATATACTATTGCATCAAGACTGGGTGAAGGCTTTTATTACTTTTAATTTTGTGAAATTTAGGGGTGTTTTGAGAACACTATGAATAAATATATATGTTAAATTTGTATCATATAAATGTAATTTATTTATTTTTAGAAGTCAAAATACTCCACACACATTCTATTTTGAAATGAAGAATTGAACCTTTCAAATTTCTATAATCTCCCTTTCTTTCATGGTTTAGGAAGGAAAGTTTTTTTTTTCAGTGCTGATATCTGTAGTTTAAAATAACATGTACTGAGAAATCCCTTCTCATTTATCCCCATTGCTGAGAATATGGCACCAAAGAGGCATTAGGCTTAGCTTCTCTACCCCTACACTCTGCTAGCATGACTCTTCTCCCCATTTCACCTCTCAGTCTCCTTAAGCCCCTTGGTAGATTCAATTCTGCTTTTGTGTTATCTGTTAATATATGAACTTATGTGTCCATAAAGTCTAGGACCCATAAATAAGAAATAACATGTGGTGTAGGAGGTCCTTCTGTATTTGTATTGCTTTCTTTGGTTAAATAAAGAAACTGCTTTGAACTTTTGATAGGGCAGAACTTAGACAGGCATGGAAAAGAGAACAGGATACTGGGAAGAAGGCCAATGTGGAAGATGCCATGAAAATCCTGTCTGAGACTGACACTGGTTAGGATCTTTCCTGGTAAGCCACAACACAGATTGGTAGAAATGGGTTAGATCAGGATGTGAAAGTTAGCCAATAAAAGGCTAGATATAATTGGTCAGGCAGTAATTCAATTAATACAAGTTTGGTGTGGTTATATTGGGGGTTAAACTAGCCGGGCGGTGGGATGTGGCCTGCTCCTCCTCCTACGAACATGTGATATTTGTTTTTGAGACTGACTTAATTTGCTTAATATGATTATCCCAGACTCCTCTATTTCCTGAAAACGACATAGCTTTATATTTTAGTGTTGGAAAAAACCCAATGCGTATGTAAACAACACCTTCTTTATTCATTCCTCTGTTAATGGATGCTTAACTTGGTGCCATAACTTATCTGTCATGAAAAGTGATGTAAACTATTGATATGCAATCAATTGAAAACCGACGTGCAAGCATTTCAGTACTATGTTGACTTGGCGTCCTTTGGATGCATGCCAGGAGTGATATACCTGGGACGTATGGGATTATTTTTAGGAACCTCTATATTGATTTTCACAGTGACTGGAGACTTGTTCATATTTCATCAGCGAAGAAAAGGAACACTCATTTGTCCACACAGGAAAAGAAATTCTGAAGGGGCTTCATGATTTACTAAGCCAGGTGCAACATTTTAAGGAGCATTATGATGTATTATAGGAGCTGCTTCATTTATGACAAGTGTGGCAGAAAGACCTGTGGGAAATCAAATTTATAACTTTCTAAGAGAAACTTTCTTTCATGAAAACACTATCATTGTATCTTTAAATGGGGAAAAATCAAACCACAAGTCTATAGTTTTCACTTGTGTGTCTATCAAGATCAGTGATCACTCCACTGATTCAAATGTTTTAACACCTATAATAATGAGTGACAAAAATTTCAGTGTGTCGTGAAATCTTTAAAAATATCTTGGTAGCTATAATTGCAACCAAAATGTTGGCATTTAATGAGAGGAGATCAGGGATAGGCATGGACTCAAATTCTCAAAAGTACAACTTCTCACTGACTTTTTTCTACAGTAAAAATAAGTTCTGATATGAAATCATTATTTTTTAAATGAAGCCTTTAAAACTACAGAAACACCAAAGAACATCTTTGCTAATTGTAAATTGGGCAAATACCCTAATATTTGTTCATGTGCACATTGGTGATAATTCAATAAATACAGTTTTATACAACAGTTCTACTTTCAGGTCCTTTTTTATTCAGCAAAAGTATAAACTGCCATCTTCATTAAAGGAACGAATTCATCTGATTGCTATATTAAAATGTCCCTCTCAATACAGCTTCATAGTAGTTAATACTCAATGAGTGACACGAACTACAAAGTAATTAATTCTAGACATAGAGAAGAATCTTGGATGGCAAGTGACTCTTCTATTTTTGTCACCCTTAAATTGGTATCACCTTTTTATACTGCCTTAATCAACTGATTTCATCTTCCCGAATTTATATTTCTTGCCTGAAAAGAGAGGGGTTCAGTTACATGTCTAAGATGCACCCTCTTCTGAGAATCAATAAAATTATAAATAGTATCAACTTTTACTCTCAGATTGCAGAATAGGATTAGAAACTGAGGCACAGTAAAATACCCCTTTTATGTCATCAAACAGAATCTCCTAAAAGACCCGGAATTGTCTTGGGGGTGCTGTAGGGTGTGTGAGAAGAACACTGTGCACAAGTTCAAATTCATACCAGTTCACAGAAAACAGCTCAGGCATCATTTTATTTTATTATTGCATGGAATTTATTCAAATACCTATTGAGATGACCTGAGAATCTAGAGAAAAAACAATGAATCATTGATGAAGATGAACCACAAAGAGAGTCCTAATGAAAACATTGTTATTTCATTTTGATTTATTGCCTTGCTTTGGATAAATGTTAGTTTTTTTTTTTTTTTAGTCACTGTGAACAAAGGAGGTTTGATTCAGCTTCTCCTCCTCCTAAGGACTGTGAATGAGGTTCAGTTTTCTATAATGGAGCAAGGTCACCAACAAGTACAGTTTCCTGCCTTGTCTACCATACTTAGGTCAAACTGCCAACTGCCCATGAAGCCAGAATCAGTATGTGAGTGTAGAAGGGTGGAGAAGTTCTGGAATTGCTGATGGTCTGATTAATGTTTTTCTCTTTAGGTTATTGCCATTCAGTCAAGGATGACAGAGAAAAAATGGGGACCATCTAGGCCTCATGCAAAAGTTTCTCTTCTCCAAAATTATTTATAGTGTCCCTTTATCTACCCTCTGGATTTTAAAAAAGGGACTGTCTCTGTTTTTAGTTTTGTGTGTGTGTGTTTGTGTGTGTGTGTTTGTGTGTGTGTGTACATTTATGTGCAAATGTCTTCTGAGGCAAGAAGATTGGGTCATATCTCATAGGACTGAAGTTACAGGGACTTGTGAACTGCCCAGTGTTGGTTCTGGGAACTGAATTTGGTTTCTCTGCAACATCATTATGTACCCTTTACCAATTATCTGTCTCTCTAGACCCATCCTCTTGGGAATTCTTTTGTAGTTCTTTGGTCATCCGATCAGGATTCTGCAGATTTCTCATATGAAGTGACCTGCAAAAGAAATACTTGTTCATGTCATATAAGTTGGATTTTGAGAAATAATAATTCTTTCCATTTTATGTGTGCTGTTCTGTGCTTTGATATACGCTTACATCTCACATATTTATCACTTTTTGTGGCAAATAGATTTAGAATTTGATGACATGAATTATGGTCACTTTTTAAACAGACTGACAGCCAATTTATTCAATTGATAGTGGTTGCTACATTAGCAGTAATGTTGATTTCTGCATGTGTTTGTGTATGTAGTCATATGTGCAAGTGTCACGCACGTGTGTGTGTGTGTGTGTGTGTGTGTGTGTAATCCAGAGGTTAATATTAGGGGTCTTCTCAATTGTTACACATCTAATTATTTGAAACAGGGTCTTACAATGCGTCTAGAATTCATTGATTGACTGGTCATCAATCCTTTCAGACTCTCTTGCCCCCTACTTTCCAGCATTGTGATTATAAGCGCATGCAGACACACCTGACATTTTATGTGGGTGTTGATGTGAGCTCAGGTTCTCATTCTCAGGTAGCAAGCACTTTACCAACCAAGTCACCATCTCCCTAGGCCCCAGTTAGGCTGATTTTCAATTATTTAATTTTTTCTTTTCCTTCAAATTGATTTTATACATTTCAGTAAGCAGACTTTTCCAACTGGTAGATTATTAGGAAATGAGGCAGCTATGAAGAAGTCATTTCTTATTTTTAAATTCAAACATTTTATTTATTTTTTTGCCTTATAAATAATACCATTCAAAATTTTCACCTCCTCCTCTCCTCCCACTTCCGTCCCCCTCCCCACTCTCCCTCCCCCGCCTCCAGTCCAAAGAGAGGGCAGGGTATCCTGCCCTGTGGGAAATCCAAGACCCTCCCCCCTCCATCCAGGCCTGGGAAGGTGTGCATCCTAATAGACTAGGATCCCAAAAAAAGTTAGTACATGCAGTAGAATCAAATCCCAATGCCATTATCATTGGCTTCTCAGTCAGCCCCCATTGTCAGACACATTCAAAGAGTCCAGTTTGATCACATGGTCATTCAGTCCCAGTGAGCTCCCGTTAGATGAGTCACACTGTCTCAGTGGATGGACGAAACCCTTGCAGTCCTGACTTCCTTGCTCATCTTCTCCCTCTTTCTGCTCTTCAACTGGACCTTGGGAGCTCAGTCCAGTGCACCAATGTGGGTCTCTGTCTTTATCTCCATCAGGAAGAGTCATTTCTTTAAGAGTTTCTTCCAGTGAATGTCCTTGTGAACACATCATACAGTCATGGTTACAAAACTTGGAGATGCCAATTCTCAAGTTACACAGCAGTTTTAAGGACTCGGGGTTTCATTATTATATAAACAATTGTTAATATCTCATAAGTTGATTCTGGTGATTAGCGTTGTCTGAGCCAGCCTGCTTTCTTCCTTCCTTCCTTCCTTCCTTCCTTCCTTCCTTTCTTTCTCTCTCCTCTCTATTTCCTTCCTTCTTTCTTTTTTCTCTCTTCCTATTTCTCATGCTAAGCAATCATACTTAGCACATACTTGGCAAGTGCTTAACCACTGAGCTAAGTTTCCAGCTTGGGTATAATTTTAATTTGGTAGATAATTTCTCTTTAGCCAGATTTTAACAGGCAAAATGTTCCATGTTAGATGAGTGTTTAAAGGGCATGTGAACCTTGGAGTTCAATTCTTTCAAACCCGTTGTTACCTAAAATATGACCACAATGCCATATCTCTTAAAGCATTCTCTTGGCAATCATGTGGACTGTGAACTGTTATAACATCAGAATATACTCACCACTTTGTTAGAAATTATTCAGCTTATTTTAACTTTTTTATAGAGATAACATCAGTTGGTTGTTTGAGGAAAAAAATCAACCAGTAATAAAAAGTGTAAGAGAGAGAGGATACTTGAGGTAATTTTTGTTTTCCAGATAAGAAATATAAATGGCAGGAATGAAGAACATTAAGACAATAAGATTGGCCAGAAATTGATATGTACAGAATTATCCTCAATTTAAATCTCTTAAGTTTAAATTATTTTCTATTTTATTCCACTGTGCCTAGATATTTGAGGAATCAATCAGAACTGAAGGGAGAAATTATTAAACAATGGTACTCTATTTCACTATTTTAAAAGTCAGAGGTAAGTACCAGAGTTTTTCTCATGAAAAGATTCTATATCCAGGTATAAGAGAGAATGAAAGAAAACATTGCTTTCTTTTTTTATCAAGTATTCTAAAAGTTGAAAAACAACAAACAAGCAAACAAATACAAACAAACAAGATACCAGTCAATATGTTATTTACAAAAGTAGAATCTGTTGATTTTATCATTTACCGAACAGATATCCTAAATTTATGTGAATGGGCATCAAATGGCTACTACCTTGTAGTCTATATACATCTCTACTCATGGGATAAATTGTAATTGTCTTATGGTGTCCTGATTTTAGCAAGCACTTGGCAGCTACTCAATTCGTGCTGTAGTTATATTGAGCCTATCCCAATGTACCATTTCTCATAACTATTAACCTAAGTCATGGTATCTCTACACTTTATAGTAAGTTCAGATGAAATTCTACTTCTGACATGCCTGAAATGTCATGTTGTCTCCCTTTATGGTAATTTTCTTCACACCTCTTATTTTGTGGTATATTTTATTTACTTGCTATAATTATGAGTTTCTATGTGTTAGGCTATGCCAATACCTGTCAAAATCAACATGGTTTTAGTATATATTGGAGTGAAAAATTTAAAATTAAATAAAGAGATAATTGCAGACAGAGAAATTTAGATTTGTTTATATTTTTCTTTATATATGCATAATAACTAAAGCACATTATTTAGGTGGCCATTAGCAAGCAAATGCAAACTGTTTAAAATTTTCTTTAGATTTATTTTATTTTATACATATGAATGTTTTGCTTGCATGAATGTTTGTACACCATATGCCTAGCATCCTAGGAGACCAGAAGGCTACAGATCTTCTGGAACTAAAGCTATGGATGGTTATGAGCTATCATCTGGGTGAGAGAAATTGAACCCAGATCCTCTACAAGAATAACGACTTCTCTAATCTGCTGCGCCATTTTCCAGGGCCCTGCAACTTGTTTTAAAACACCAATTAGTAGGTTGATAATTCAGTATTGCCTTCTGAAAATTAAGACTTGTGGAACTCAGCATGTTTGTGGAATGTAAATATATTTTCACTCACAGTAATAATCAAGATAACAAGTTGCTCCATAGCTATCAGGAGTGAACCAATTACTGGGATGTGGAAATTAATTTATAAGCATAATTCCTACATTTGCTGATTGCTTTTCTCTCTTTAGAATAAAATTAAATCTTAGATAGATAATTGATAGTAATTAATTTTCCCTAGTTTCAAAGACTGTAGTCTAGTAGGAAATGAAGATAATACTAATCTTACTTAGATTTTGATATAGCAGAACTGTGAAAATGAAGGAAATAATTATAAGTAAAAAACCTCTAAGTTACTGACTTTTTTTTTATCCATGAATCAATTTCAACCATTTTCTCTCTGCAATTCACTTTTTTTTCCTCAGTGTTAACTGAAGGTTTGTTGTATGTTTTGGGGTGCTACAATATCCATGTGGCTAATATTCTAGTTCAGTTTGTGTTGCTGTGATAAATACCATAAATAAAAAAAATTGGCAGGAGATGACCTATAATAAAGATACAGAAGCTAAGTTAGGAATACAAGGCAGGATCTTGAAGCAGAGGCCATGGGAGAACACTGCTTACTGACTTTCTCTGTGACATAAAACCACCTGCCAATGGGCGGCACTGCCCACAGTGAGCTAGGCCCTCCTATGTCAACTAACATTTAAGTAGATGCTTCACAGATATGCCCAACAGGCTGGTCTGATACAGGAAATTCTTTATTCAAGTGCCTTCTTCCCAGGTAACTCTAGGTTTGTGCCAAGTTGAGAGCTGAAGCTGGCGATGCTGGTTGTGAAGGTTGTCTGTTTGTTAGGTAAACTGTGTCACTTTGTTTCAGATGTGGCTTGCTTTATATTCATTTCTTGATGTGCAGACAGAATGATAAAATTTGGGCATTATTTAGTGCATGGAAAATGCTCAAACTCCTCTGCTTTCATATGTGTGATGTATATGGGGGGAATTAGGCTTTTAGGAGATACACAGAAATAACAGTGTAATTTGACATAAATTGTAAGGTAACTTAAATTTATATATAGTCCCCACACCACTAACACACTAGATAGAAAAATTCTGTGTGCAAATAACACTCAGCTCAAATTTTCCTTAAATGTATTTGATTTCATCATTTTATTAATCATTATAGAGTCATTTTAGAGCAATAGTGTCATTATTTACTCCTGTGCACCCAGCTATAGTCCCGCTTCCTATTGTATGTATACATCTAGTGTTTTTGACACTTTTACACAGATATGTCAACAAGGGCATGTAGGGCCATATTGTGAAAAGCCACTTGTTCGTTCCCGGTAGCTCAGACCCGAAATAATGACACAGAAAATATGTTATTTAAACCACTGCTTGGCAATAGCTTAAGTATATTCCTGGCTTACTCTTATATCTTAAATTAACCTAATTCTCTTATTTTATATTTTACCATTAGGCTTATAGCCTATCAGCAAGGTTCCAGCTGGCAGATCACATCTTTCCCCTCTGGAGGCTACATGGCGTCTCCTAACTTTGCCTTCTTTCTCTCTCTCTCTATATATATATATCTTCCAGCCTGGATATATTCTGTTAAGTTATTGGCCAAAAGTGGCTTTTTTATTCATTAACCTATAAAAGCAACATATATACAGAAGGACTTCCCACACCATTTCCCCTTTTCTGTTTAAATAAAAAGGAAGGTTTTAACTTTAACACAGTAAAATTACATATAACCAAACAGGTATCAAGAAAAAATTACAGTTACAATATTTACATCTATGTTATTTTTTATCATAACTAAGGAAAACTGTAACTATCTATTCTTCAGCTATATCAAAGACCCCAGAAGGATGCAATATTGCCTAAGTTAACAGGAAATGCATTGTAAGCAACTTTGAAAACTCTAGAATTGTGTACATAAAACTGTTTGTATGTTACTAATGCATACATGTTTTTTATGTATCTTCATTTTTGTCAGCTGTGTAAGTGGAACAGATACAAGTATGCTAGATTTAGAGCTTAATGTCTATTACTTTCAGGTCTTGACAAATATTAATCTTTATGCTTATGTAATTTTCCCCTGCTCTATAATACAAATTAATTAACTAGAGAAGCTATTTAAACACAAATATATACAAAATGTTATATACATGCATGTGTGCACACACACAAGTGCACAACAAAAATTTTCAGGAATGAAGTTCAATATGTTTAACAGGTTTGTTAAGGTTTTACTTTGTCAATGCATTAACTATTAATGCATCCCAGAAAGAGGAACTCTAAATGATTGTGTTTGTGTGCATAAGGGAATAGTTAAAGATTGGAAATAAAGAACAACTTCATTTTCTTAGAGATTTTGGGGGTCATCCATTGTGAAACAATTAAAAATTGCTCAAACCTTTAATATATGAAGTAGCATACAGTTTGGAAAGATATTTATAAACTTATATAGCATGAAAATGGTGTAGGAGGCTCTTTTGTCTGTGTTGCTTTCATTGGTTGAATAAAGAAACTGCCTTGGCCTTTTGATAGGGCAGCACTTAGGTGGGTGGAGTAGACAGAACTGAATTCTGGGAGGAAGAAGACAGAGAAAATGGGATGCCATGAAGTTGACACTGGTTAGAATCTTTCCTGGTAAGCTACGACCTTGTGGTATTACACAGATTGGTAGAAATTGGTTAGATCAAGATGTAAAAGTTGGCCAAAAAGAGGCTAGATATAATGGGACAGGCAATAATTTAATTAATACAATTTCTGTATGGTTATTTCGAGGGTTAAGCTAGCCGGGTGGCGGGACATGGCCCGCTTGCCTCTTACATGAAAATAATATTGTCAAATTGCAAATGAAAATATGTAAAAATACAAAAAGGTGAGTGTTTACAAGATATCCTCTGTTTCTACTACCATTTAATAAAATATAGAGAAACAAAAGTAATTATCTCTATTAGTAAGCAATTCATAATTACTTACTTAGACATACTTACCCCATTCCTATTCATTAAAGGACTTTTGCTATTAAAAACAAAATCAAGTAAATATAGATGATGAATAAGAAGGCCAAAACAGTAGTAAATATTAGAATTTTCTAGATGTACATTGATGCTTTATGGAATCAGAGAAAAAGGGAAAACTGTGAGGGAGAAAAGACAAGAGGCTAGGGACAGAGCAGAAGAAAGGACGAGTGAGTGAGGAAGAAGGGAGGGAGGGAAGTGTCCTACCCTCTGGGTTTTCCTTTGCAACTTCAGTGAGTGTTGCCTGCTGTTTCATATGGAAAGTCAGAGCAGAGCTTTGACTGTAGGAGTTTGTTATTTGTTGAAGCAAAGCAAAGGAATTTGGGGATTGGTCTATTGTATAAGAGCTCCAGTTATTCCATTAAGACAAGTGGTAACCTTTACAAGAAACTGTAATCATTTAGAAACTGACATTTGATTTCCCATGTGCTCAATCTCCACTATAATTTGCTTCCTCTAAACATCCACTGAATAGTGTTCAACTTAAGGTTAGGCACTGAACAAAAGGCTTGCCCCAGACGGTGCATTTCACAAGCTGGCAGACAGGGCACTTAATTGATGGGAAAATTATTAGAAAAGACTGGAACAGTTTTTATGAAGAGAACACAGAGAAAAGCAATGTTAACGAAAAGAAAATGCATTGCTGTGGCCATGTTTCTTACCTGACACATAAATGAGTTTGAGTCCCCAGGGCACGTCATTCAAAATCAGTGTGTTGGAAAACAGTGTCAAGGGTCATCTATGCCACTGGTGTTGACTTTACAATCCCAAGCTTTGCTATTTATTACTAATGTGTGTAGTTCTGTACAAACAGGAATATCTCTTCCAATTTCCTTGTCTATCAGCTTTGGAAGACATCTCTATTTCCATACACATATGAGTGCTGGGCTAGTCACTGAGGTCACTTCACCACTGGGACTCTGGGCACCTTGTCCTCTTGACTAGACCATTATCTACAGAAACACTGACATCTATCCACAATATTTCCCACATTAAATCAGCATCAGCACTTTCTTTTAATCACCTCCCTTTGCTTTACTTCCAATGAATGTTGGATCTACCTTTACTGCTCAGTGTAATTTTTTCAAACAGTTGACTGTAGCATCTTCTTTCTTTTACTTTAGGATATCAGAGTGACCCTCAGGAAGGGTGTGAGACCAGGGCCATAGACAGGGCTCCACATTCAGAATTGGCTCTGAATTTTGGATGTATGTGAAGACTGGTGGTGGCCATGTTGGTTTGTGACTTTATTCTCAGTACTTTGTGAGCAAAGTATTTATGTTCTGGAGCAGAAAAAGTGTAATGGACAAGCTACCAACTGAGGAAGTAGGGACAAGGCCTCAATTGTAATACTTCAGCAAATGTGATTATAGTCATAGAAGAAAAAAACCACAAAATTTGATAAAAGAAAATTTACAGACTTCTTGATACTGGTGGACATTTTGTAAGACTTTGAGCAAACCTACAGGGGTTTTAAGATAAATCCACCAGATAACACACATGGACATTCTGAAAGTCAAATGGAAAGTCTTATCTGTATTCTAGTTAGTAGATACACATGCCCAAATAACATAGCCCTGAGCATCACTGTGCTTTGTCTCTTATGCACAAACTTGCATCCTGGTTGACACACTTCAGTTAGTTACCACATTGAGCAGCAAGTAAAGCTACAGAAACCAAAAAGCAAAGCTAGTACATTTAGATACTTTCTTGGATCCTGGAACTATGGACTAGGTTGTTGATGGATTAGATCTTTGTTCCTTTTTGGCAGGTATTGGGGCCTATGTGTGGTTTTAAGGCTAGAATGATGCCTCCAACATGGTGTCTGTTAGGCTGAGGTCTGGGGGCTTGTTGCCTAATCCTACACTCAAGCTTATAAGTCATAAATCATTGAGTAGCACCTTAAGCACAATATTTTGCAGCAAATGTGACGTAGTGAGCAACTCCCTGAATAACATCTTTGCTTGTTTAGACAACACATTGGGCCTGTGGCTTTGATGCATTCATGGTGTACCCCTAGCGGTCATCCTTCCTTTGCTGCCTGTGACTACTGTCACCATCTTCCAAGATGGATATCAAGTCATTTGAGATTGGGTTTCATAGGTGGGATGCTCCATTAGTTGTTTCTGTCCCCCTGATCTATCACCTAGGCATGGGTGTTGTAATTAAGGGGAGAGGTGTGCCTTGTGTTCCCCAGCCGCCAGCCGCTGGCCTGCTCAGCTGCTGGTTGCTTGCTT